>PGFW01020182.1:21814-39132 GCA_003123925.1 Haematobia irritans
TCAAGGATTATTATTGTTTGGAGAAGTTTATTACTCTAATAATTTTTTTGTTACGTTAAATGAACTAAAAACAACGGGGGAAAATATGTCTAAAAGATTTACTAAATTCTGCGAATACTTTTCATTTGGAATAGTTATATAATTTCTTTATTTGGAGGAAATTGTATCAGCTCATTAGAAAAAAGTATGACTTAATGAAATCAAGCAAGTCATTGCTGCTGTTATTATTATTTGTATTCTTTCAGGGCAATTTCAAATGAACAAAATTTTGATAATTAATGTTTTAGTGTTATGAAGATAGTTAATTTCCCCAAAGCTTGTGATTTAAAACCTAATAAGCTCAGTTTTTTGGTTATATTGTTTTGCACCGGTAATACTAATTCTTACAAGCGCTTGAAACGCGTAAAGAGTTATCGGGTACAGAATTAAAATTATATCTTGTTTGGCGTGTGTGATATGCCTCGCGAATGTATCGGAATTTGAAGATATTTCAGAATGTTTGTGGTGCTACATTTACTATGATATTCATATAATAATTATTGGTTTCCTAATTATTGTTGTAATTTTAGGAGGTAGCTTTTCTATATGGTGTGGACGATTTTTATTATGTTAATAGCACTAAAATTAAAATCATTTGTTTTGTATGAAGTAAATATTTCTGATGCTTCAAAATTGATAGCGCAGTGTAAATGTTGAATGGCTATTATGCATGCAAAGAGCAATGATGACTTAATTGTCTGTCCCTTTTTCAGCAAGGATTTGTTGCGTGACAAGTTATTAGCAGACTTTTCTGCTGTCACGCCTAATTAGTCTCTAATAGTTATCTATTTTATACGGTGTGTATACTCTTTAATATGAGTCCAATCTTTTTAATCATCTGTGTTATCTAATGAGAATCGAGGCAATTTTTATTTGCATATTTTTTGAGCATAACTCCAATTTCTTTCCATTACAAAGACTACATATCTATTTTCTTTAACAGATCAGTGATATGTATCTATTATTGATGTTCTAAATAGATTGAATTAGATTAGTGGAAGTTTTAACGATAGAGAAGAATATATACTTTTGTATATTATGTTAATTTATGAATAATCGGTTTGTAGTTGGTATTGTTCAACGCGTTTGTTAATTTCTGTGTTGTGTGAGTATAGGTAATTTCTTTAGAAATCATTCTAATATTGTGTAAATATTGAATTAATCTCAGAATATAATTTTTTGTTATTATAATCTGAGGTGGTGTTCAGCGTCTTTTTTTTCTTATGTGTTTTAATGTTATATTCTAAAATAGGATCTTGTTTTTTGTAATTATTTAACCCTGTTTAATCGCTGTAAGATATGGTTTATATTTTTTAAATGCAGATGCTAGCTAAAATTATTTGGGTTAGTCGGTTGTGATTGTCTGTATAGATTTGATGTCAGTGATAGAAAATTCCAGAACGTTTAGTGCAAATGGGCAATGGAAGTGTGGGTGTTATTTATGTGTGAAGCTTTTGGTGTGATAGATGTAATATGTTGATTTGTTTATGATTGAATCTCGGTATGTGAATGATTGGTTGTATTGACCCCCAAACTGGTACCAGCAGGTACTAATCCTGGTGTGATCATACACACATGGGATGGTCAAAACGAACCGGTATAATTTAAACCTGAGTTGTCGTTGACGCCTAAAATTACACTTTAAGATGCGCCTTGGACTTATTCCAAAGCATATAGATTCTCATCTCTCCTTCATTTAAATTTTGTAAAATTAACCAAAAATTTTTCTTCCTGGTGGGTTCACACTTTTTTCAGTGTAATATTCAAAAATAGATCTTTTATATATTTCAACCCTCTAACTTAAAAAGTAACTAAATGCGATCAGCAAACATTTTGTTTGCGGTTATGCCTTAATTTGAGAAAAAATCAGACGTTTGTGCAAATGCAAGATATATTCTTAATATATTATTTTTATTGTCCCCACGGGAAATGGATGACCCCCAAACTGGTACCAGCAGGTACTAATCCTGGTGTGATCCATACACACCATGGGATGGTCAAAACGAACCGGTAACTTTAAACCTGAGTTGTCGTTGACGCCTAAAATTACACTTTAAGATGCGCCTTGGACTTATTCCAAAGGGCATACAGATCCCCATGAATCAGTCCTGGACAACCTATAATGAGCATCCGAATCGCACCGGAAAGAAAAGAACTTTTCGAATATGTTGATAATAATTTTATTTCAGTAAATGTGTAGATCGTACAATATTTTAATATCAAGAGGTTAAAAAATAATAAATTATATGAAAATTTAAAAATTGCGAGAAACTGGGAAATCGGTAGTACCTGCGGATGATAACTTAATTAAAGTTGATTAATTATAAAATTAATAGCATAAATTGACGTTTTGATTGAAACATTTAACAGTAACAGTTTTTGGACTTGGTTACACACTAAATATTTCTAAATGTTGATTGAAGTCGAAAAAGTAAACAATTGAAAACTTAACTGATGATTTAAATTAAATATTGAAATATCAATTTTAATTAATTAAATCGTATGAACTCTTATAAAATGTCAACAAAATTATTTCATGTAATGGTGAAATAATTATAAATAAATAAATAAATATTATGTAATGAATAACTGATTGTCTCAATTAAAAAATTCATTGAATTTGCTAATCAATCAATTAAATTGAATGAAAAATGTTATTGCAAGTTTAGAAGAAATCAATTAGTTTTTAAATTCGAAATTGTCAATCGCCACAAGTTAAAATGTTCATTTTATCTTTACATAAACGATATTTATCATCATGACATCTAATTTACAAAAACCTTCAGGGTTTTCAGTGTATTATGTTATTATATTACATATATAAATTGCAATTAATTTTGTTTTCCAATTGCAGGTATTGTCTTTGGGTGCTAATGTTCTCCCCGAGCAAAAAAATATGGGCGCTAAAACACATCGTTGGACAATACTTCACTATTCTCCGTTCAAGGCTGTTTGGGATTGGGTCATATTGATATTGGTTATGTACACGGCTATATTTACCCCATATGTTGCTGCATTTTTATTGGGTGAACAAGATTATCAGAGACGTACCAATAAGTATATAAACAGTGATCCTATAGTTATTGTGGATCTTATAGGTAATTAGAAGAAATCAACATGGCATACACAACATGGCAAAACATGAATATGATTCTTAACTGCGATCAGGAAAAACGATCTCCTTTCATATTTTCTACATACTATATATTGTTTCC
Organism: Haematobia irritans; assembly: GCA_003123925.1. NCBI lineage: Eukaryota > Metazoa > Arthropoda > Insecta > Diptera > Muscidae > Haematobia > Haematobia irritans. The sequence continues at coordinate 25,069 of PGFW01020182.1, forward strand.
TATTCGAGCTAATAATGACACTTTAGAAATTCTCATTCTACGAAAGTTACAATAATTTTTAAGGGAATATCCCTTTGGGACAGAAATTGCCAAATTTATTTCAAGTTCTAAAATTGAAGTGAAAAAGTTCGTGGGGATTTCTATTTCAATGTTGACTTTTGATCTTAACTTTGGTTTTGTCATTACAGAATATATAAGTCTTAAAAAATAGTCACAAATGCGACATTTCTTCAAAGTTAAGGTTTGTTTTGTAATCATTCACATCAATGTTGCATCTGCGAATTTTTAATTTTAATTATCTAATCTTCAATTTCACATAATATTTCATATTCGTTAGGCCAAAATTACAAACATGTACTCATAGAAAAAAACTCTGCTAAATATAGCATGCGCAGGTTGCTGCTATTTTATTTTGTTTGCTGTAACAGCAACATATATGCCAGTTTGTAATCTCAGACTAGTTGCTAAGAGGTCTGTAGTTTGCCGAAAATTAGTGCTGTTACAATCTGTCTCTCAGAGCGCAAACAGTGAAGTGAAGAGAGCACTTTCTTATCAAATACCACATATTTCATACATGTATAAATGTCACACACTTACCTATCGTTAGCCTTTCTGTTTAACAAACCGAACACATATAGAATGGAGAGAATAACTGTGATGTGACCTTTTTGAGTACACTTGCGGGTGAAAGAGGAATTTGTATTCTTTGGTAGCAAAGACAAGAGAGTAACAACAGGAAGATATTCGTAGATTTTGTTGTTCCTAAAAATATGTACCAATTGTTTTTCGAAACTTCGAACAAGTGTACTCATCTAGCAAGTACACGTGTACTCTGCATATACAAATGGAATTGTGCAGACCTCAAGTAGACATTTCATTTGTTTCCATTTTGATTTTAAAGAAAAGTTTTTGACGGTTGTTAGCAACATAAAATGTTTTCATTCATGGTTTTATATATTATTTCGAGTGTCTTCTCTTGGTCCAAACATTGGAGAATCGTTATCATCATCTCAAAGTAGTCATATCGACAACTTTTTTCTAAAAAAATCGTAAAACATATATTTGATTATTCGGTTGCAATATTTTAATTCAGCAATTAAATATGTTGAAATTGAGTTGTAACAGCATACATTGACTGATGTTATTTTTAATTCATAACATAAGAAGAGATGAAGTCAGAAAGAGGCGGAATATATGAATGATATCAGGCCTGAATTTGTCACTGGTACAGTGTTGCCAGATACTTTTGGGGAAAACTCGTCAAAATGGGCTCATTAAATCATGCATCATTTTGGACAATTAATGTGATAACTTTTTTCCACTGCCTACACCCAAAGAAAGTACATTCCTACGGACTTTTAGTGTACCCTTTCTTACAAATCTTAAAATATGGCTTATTATAGATCTAGAAAATAGAACAGTGCTCGATATAAACGAAATTGATTGTGATTTTGGAATACAAGTATTTTTTTGGATTTATTGTAAAGATAAAAATTGTGTAACAATATATATTTTGGGTATTAAAGTCCGAAGAAATTCAAAAACTGTAACAAAATAACAATGTTTGCTTTACCTGTTTTCCATACTTTTTTTCTCCGCATGCAGTATAGTATATAAAAAATTTTATTGTGGAATTTTATGAGGTGTCAGTTATGCAAATTATTTGAGGACTCACTTAACGATATAAAGCTATAAAAGCTCTTTATTTATGACAGAGTAGATCAAATTTTTCTGATCCTTAAAAATCCATACATATACTTTATGGGGTCTCTGATACCTATTTCTAATGACATTTTAATGATCCAAGACCTTTTAATTGTCAAAATAAAATTAGAAATCATTAGATCACTCGATATTAATGGGTTGGAATTTCTTTTGGCAATTAGAAGGCCTACATATGTACACATGTGTGAAATGAAAGCCGTTTCAGGTAAGAAGGACTATTTCAATGATGTACCAGCACTTGCCTGATCCTGGTTACATAATATATATTTTTTTATGTACACTCAATATAGATTATAGATGACTGATTGCATTAGTTATTATTATGAGTTACTCGTTTAATTGTACATGGAAATATAATATATGAGAAATAGTTTTTTTTTATAAGATTCCATATCTCATTTTCCTTTGGCACATATTTAGAATTTGTTGTAAAGAAAGCTCAGCAAACGAGAAACGAAATGAATTCTGATACAATTTTTCTTTATTAGTCTGGAGAGTATATCAACACTTTAGTTTATATTCCAATAATAGAAACATTTGAGAACTATTTCAATTCGCCACTATCTCACCGAGTACTTTCTCGAGATCTATTGAATTTAAAATAATTTTCAAATGTATATGTATTATTTTGGTAGAATTTTAGTTTTTCCCCATTTAGAATTGAAACGTTAATTCAAAGATTTCAATTTCAGAGTCTTATACATGGACGTTGATTCGAAAGACGAAGACATGCAACTGTGTCCTTCATTAACATTCTTTGTCATACCCATTCACTTTAGACAAATTTCATTCTTTCAGTTGATGTCACTTTATCGTTGATATCTTAATCAATTTTCGCACTACATTCGTCAATGGACAAGATGAGGTTGTTTCCCATCCGGGCCGCATAGCGCTCCATTTACTTGAGTGGCTGGTTTCTCATAGATTTGGTGGCGGCTATACCCTTTGACTTGTTGTTGTGGGCAGCGATACTGACGAGGTAAGTCCATATCGATATGATCCATAGATTTTAATTATTATATATAAATGTTATCTATATTATTTTGTTTACTCAGTACAACAGAAACGCATAGTAATTTTTATTTATTCTATATATATTTGATTGTATATGGATTGTATTTATTTTCTAACTCGTTTGAATATATCTTAGTTCGTCTTTATTTAGAAAGCTTTAACCAGATAAATCTCATTTAGATTCGCATTTTTTGGTTTGATAAAACTGTAGCTAAAAGAGAGATAATTTTATCAAAAAAAAAAATCATTTAGTTAACTTCCTTATTCGCTGCGTCTTAGAGAATAAGTAGGTTAGTTGGTACGTCAAATCACAATTGAAGATTGATATGAATTTGATATTTTATACATACAATTTTGTAAAATCTAAACTAAAGTCAAGAAGAAGAAGCAAATATGGGAGAGAATTTTTGTTAGACTGCAGATTCATTGCATAAATGTCTAAACTAGGGCTGTCACCCAGGATTTTTTATATTGAATCCCGGGATCCCGAAAAAATAATTCCAATTTGGTAAAATTGTGGCTTTTTATGACTGTTTATTAATGAATTGAAGTCTTCATTCAGTGTAAACGGCCCTTAGATTTCATACCCGAAAAATTGAGTTAGTAACATTTATGGTACACTTGAGTAAGAATTATCGATTTTTATCACGATCGATTTTTATCAAAAATTGAAGTATACGATAATGTCCTCCTTTGAACAATGAGTTCATGTGCGAATGGAATTTCGTGCCACATAAAATAAAAAGCAATAAAAAAAGAACGGCGTCGACAATATGACAAGATGCGTTTATCTGAATAAAAATGTGGATTGCCTTGATAATTTTAAGAAGTTTACTTAAAACGATGATGTAACAAAAATCAAAAAAAATTCTTATTTTTTTTGCTGAGTAAGTTAAGTATAATAGCAATTTTAATTGCTTTTTAATTTACTCTTATGTTCTTTTGTTAATAATAATTTATAAAAATCGATCCCGAATAATTAAAATCAATTCTAATTCCTTGGTGGAAGATGGGATAGTGTTGCCATCGATTATCAAAAATTTCATCTCACCACTAGGGATTGTTGTTGGTTTGTTTGAGTTCTCCTAGAAATTTTGGTCTTTCAAAAAGCTCGAAATTTCAGTCTTCTCAATGCTTTGGTCTACATTCTAAATAGACATTAGGTTTGGGAGTATAGTAATTACCCAAATCAAAATCGCAGTCTTCTGCGACAAATCAACACTAGTTTTTGGAGGTGAATAAAATTTACGCTATGTACACTAAACCTCTTTTTTAGACTTTAATACTAAACGTCGCCACTGAGACTACTTTTTCAAAAAGTACAAAATTTTCTGTCTAAAATAATTTTTTTTTATTAAAAAACACAAGAATTTACAATATTTTTCAAAATTTCATAGAAAAATATACAATATTTTTTTTCAAATGGAGTCGCCTTATAGGTGGGCTAATAGTGTTCTAAGATTAAGCACGCCATAGATACAAGAAGACTAAAGAGTCCGAAATGCATACAAAAAATGAAAATAAATAAATTACATTTAAGGACCGTTAATATTGTAATTGAAAACTTTTTTTTGGCGAAAAGGTTTGTGAGTTTTAATATGAGCTAAAATGTCTTCCTGTCAATGTCATGCACTTCAATTGTGATTGTACCAGCCATCACAATATTTGAAACATATAATGGGCAATTTTGTATTCGTTTTATTTTGTTTTTGTTTTTATTCTAAAAAAGTCTTAAGATCATTTCAAGTTCCTTGGTCCGACTGTATACAAAAAAAAAAAACTATTGTGATGTTGACGTAAGATGAAAGAAAAAAAAATAGTGAAAATACGAAAAACAAGGAAATCGGACACTGTCAAGCCTACGTAAGTTAAAACTGTTGTTTTATTATTAACGACTTATTTGTTCATAATCTATAATATGGCTTTAAGCGACTTTAAAACTTTCATGACGTTTTAAGTAATGAGTAATAAATTCCAAAAGAATGAAGTCAACTTAAAACAGACTTACTATTGTAAAACCCTTTCTCCAAACACTGTTCACTGTATTCTCCACAAAGTTTATTAATTTTATTCTGAGTTACGTTTTTCTTTCCTATTTTTTATTTTGGTTATGTTATGTGAGGAAACTGGCACTAAACGAAACCGAAAACAGCAAAGACTATCCATTATGATTTATTACAATCACAATAATTCTTTTTTATATTTTAAAAAATAATTATATTGTTATATACTAACCTATTTCAACACACATTTATACATATATACAAATACTAAAAATAAAAAACAAGGCGAAATAAAAAACAAAATGTTTTTTAAAGCCAGCCATTACATTTCAATAATTAAACTGTTTGTTGTTACATGTGTAATTTGTTTAATAAAATGTTGTTGTTGTTTATAATTATTTTCATTTTTTTCTTTTGTAGTTTCCTTTACTTTATTCCTTCGTTTTAAAATAGTTTTTACAAATAGTTTGTAAAATTTAATACATTTTCGAGACGGGAGGGGAGATTAATAGAAGACATACATTTCCGATTACTTTTATACTTCATACGAAAATAATCACCTGAAAGCTAAACAAAAAACAATTTAATATTAATTATAAAAGCATTGGAAAATTATTTGGTCAACAAAGACACAAAATTGAAAGAATTGAAAAGCAGGTGACTCAAGTATTTCCCTGCCCAAGAGAACATTATTGTAAAGAATAAGGAGTTGTGGAAGAAGCTCCTCGATTTTTTTAAGGTTTCTATACATGCAAATTTTTGCTTTATTTGAAAATGTTTACTTTCAACTTTTGAAATTTTTCACGTTGTGAACTTTTACGCTTTTTGATCGCAAATAATATCCACCTCACATATCACCTGCTCAATTCAAAGTTGATTTTTGATTTTTATATCATTAAAAATCCGAATGATGATCGACAGACTGCGATATCCATGCAGACATAACAAAAGCCTAATGATATCACAAGTATCGCTACTGCCTAATTTTCACGTTCTTTAAAATTTGTGTCGAAAAAAAAAGATACACCAGAAAAAAATTTGAAGTCTTAAAAATATTCATTATATAAATTTAATTGCATTCATAAATTTTTTAATTGAAACAAAAATCAATCAACAACAATTAATTAGTATAAATAATTTTTTTAATTGGAATCAATTAATTTTTTACATTAATTTTTTAATTATCTTTCAATTAAAACTTTTTAATGATGACGAATCATTTTCTGTGATTGAAGACATTTGCAATTCAAAAATTAATGGATCAATTAATTTCGCTGGATGAATCAGAAAAATTATTTTTGTGTGTACATACCCAGAGAATAAATCTACCATTTAGAATTCGGGGCACAATTATATAACAATAATGATATATCTGGGAACGTAAAAACAGAAAATCACTCAACTTAAGCTAATGCAGCGCAGAGAAGAACATGATACACCTCAAACATCTTTCAGAGAGCAAAAGTTTATTTCTTGGAGCGGTGAACAAGGACATTTTTGTCGCCAATCATCGTTCTTTACTCGGAAAACATATACTTGATTGCCGATATCATGTACATAATTTTCGAGAACATAACATGTTACATGTTCCCCGTCCAAAAATAACATTTTTCTCTTAAAACAGGTTTGAGGTGATCATATTCCTCCTCTGGGTGTGGACACTTAGATCTTCAAAAGAAAGCCTAAACATTAGTTTCTGAAGCATTTTATTATAATTGAAACCTCAGTCTATTTATAAATTATTTCATTAAACACAGAAGCGTTTATTTATTTATAATACAATAAATAAATTTTGTCATTAATTTGTGATACAGTGTTTTCGTATTTAGTTTAATATTTTTTAATTAGATTTTTTTTTATATTTGTTATCGCGAAAATATGAAAGCAATATAGAATAATGATGTTGACCATCTTGTTTTTTTGGAAAGATCTCCTACTTTTTTAGATCACTCTCCTTTCACTTTAGTCTTATATATAAAAATTTAGATAGCCAACTCACACGGTTTCAGTGATATGTTTTCAATATTGAACGATAAGAATAACAACAAACATATAACGTTTGTTTTTTGCAAAATTTTCAATTGTTTTCCAAAAATAAATTTTCAATTTCAACTGTTAAAAGGTAAATAAACAATAAATATTTCTAATTAATAGTTTAATGAAAAAACGGAAACTAAAACATACACAGATAGACATGATCTCGTAAATTTATAACAGTTAATCAGCTGCAGTTTAGTTCGATAAAGAACTTAAGATAAAGAAATTAATTTCTCCAGAATATTTTGAAAATTTTCGTTATTAAAATTTTGCTTATTTTGAATTCATGCTTACATAGACGCTTATTTCTAGGGCTTAGTATAATTATTAATTAGGTGTATGTATATAAACATTTAATTTTTCTAAAAAAATAAATAAGGCCGGAAGTCGGCGGGAACGCTATGTACTACCGCTATACGTTGGTTTATGTTAATTTGATAAACGAAATATTAAAGTTTTGATTAAGATCGGTTAATTATAAATGACGGAGAAACTGAGATATGTTATATACGAGATATAGTAACAAGAATCAAAATTTTAATCGTTTATTATTTTCGCAGGAGTATTTTTTACCGCCAGAAGTAAACAAGTAAGGAAAGTTAAAATCGGGGACGCGGGCCTACTAATATTATACCCTGCACCACTATGTAGATCCACATCTTTCGATGCCATATTCAAATCCGTCCGAATGGGTGGGTTGCTACATATAGAAGGTTTGTCTCAAATACTTGCATTTAAATCTGACTCAATCTGAACACAATTCGTAAGACTTCTACAAAATCTATAGACTTAAAATTTAAGTCGCTAATGCCCAACCTGAGGTGGAACACCAATGTGAGTAGGAAAAAATATTGGGAAACATTTAAAATCTGAACCATTTTTGAGGCCAACTTCGAAAAAAGTGTATTTTTTTTAATTTTTATCGTCCGATTTAGAAATATAGGAAACAAACACTCATTTTACATGTTTTTCGAGACTTAAAGGGTGATACGTCAAAATGTGGTCAAGGGAAAAAACGCGTTGTAAATCGGTGAAATCGTTTATTTAAAAAATCAAAATTATATTTCTTTTTCAAGTTCAATTAGCTATAAAATCAGTGAAAAATATTCAGTTAGGCCTTCGCTTTTCCAAATCCGAATTTGCCGGGCCTCACCATCAGATTTTTGTACAGCCACCTGTGCACCTTCTTTCGCCGCCAGAAAGCAAGTTTGCTTGAAACTGCTGCTCGTCCTTAGCAGTTTTTTTTGGTCTTCTTGTTGGAGGGTTCTCTGTCCTTGGGAAGCCACCTGCCACATTGTTGGCGGCCTACGCACTCCATGCGCTTTTTACCGCTAATGCAAATCCGGCCAAAACAGTACGGCTTGACAACCGTGTTTCTTTAGGAAGGCAGCAGACGTATTATTCAAACACTCTTTCACGTAAATTCTCTGGTTGTACAGTCCGGAACTATTGAAATGCTGGCTTTTCAGCCACAGGCTACAAGATGGCTTGCCAAACCAGATAGTTTCTTTGCGAACTTTGAGCAGTTTTATTGTTGCTTGGAAAATATCTGCTACGCTTTCCTATTCCTTTTGCCGTATAAAACTCCTGTCCCAGAAGCTGCTTGTAGTCGGCTTTGACGTAGGTTGTCTCGTCCATATACCACGCCAGTCAACTTCGTCAGCATCGTCTGTACAGCCTCCGGTATTCGCGCTATTGGCCGTAGTAATTTTGTTATTATCATACGCGAATTTGGAGTCATCTACCTTATTGATAAGTCGATAGCCGGCTTCGTTTTTTGGCTCGATGGCACGGTTGCAGACGATACACCCAGCTTATTTGCGGCATCTCGGAGAGAGAGGTTAGGGTTTCGCTTGAAACTGGCCGGCAACTCTCTTTGTCGTCTCAGCGGCTTCGGTTTTCGATTTCCCCCGATCCAGACTTCCTGCGCTGTCGACAAACGTTCGCCCAACACTTTAATCATTTGTAACGGTTTGATTTTGGCAACTTTAGCGATTTTGCCAGTTTTGCGTGCGGAGGTAGCTCGATTTTTCCGGGTATGCGCGAGCAAATTTTGATACGCTTACGTCTCTTGCTTGGACGCATTTTGACAACTGAAGAGTGAATTCCCAAAATCAAAATAGTAGCAACATTATACACAACACACCCTTCAAAATGAGGGGTTGTTCAGGGTTTTTTAAATGCAAAATTGAAAAGAAATACGGTCAAGATTATATTGACCAAGATTATACTTGACCCTTGTAGCAGTGGCGATTTTTCAAGAGAATGTGGCTATTTTAGGTCATTTTTGACCAAATCGGAAAGATAATATATGTATAATGGAGCCTATATCTAAATCTGAACCGATTTACAACCAAATTTGACATACATAGTTTGCTAATGCTTAATTCTACCCCTGTGTTCAGATCATTAGTGTAATCGGTCGCGAATGATTATGTTATATATGCGTAGCTATATTAATTGAACGATTTCAAAAAAAATTAGCAACACACTTGACTATACTATTAATGTAACTCCTTGTGCGAATTACTCATAATTGTACTGCCCTGGCTTCTGGGGGCCATATAAATGCAATATGGGGCGAAACAATATATATGGGAGCTATATCCAAATCGCGACGATTTCAATTCAAATTTAGCAACTTGACTATACTAACTTAATTGTAGCTTGTTGGTGCAAAATTTCAAAACAAATCAGGAGGTAAAACTCAGACATTTGTGACGGATATAAATTCATATTGGGCGAAAGATATATGGATAGCTATATCTTAGAACTCTGAACCGATTTCAAAAAATTTAGCACACTTGCTAAAATATACTATTAATTGTTCTACTTGTGCGAAATTTCCGGGTTAAACTCTGGCTTCTGGGAACCGATATAAGCCATATCGGGTGAATAATATATACGGAGCTATTCTTAAACCTGAACCGTTTCTTTACCAAAATCAATAGGGTTCTTTCTGATACCCAACCAGAACTTGTTTCTCATTTTGAGTCGATTGCGACTAAAACTGCGACGTCGGACTTTTATTACAAAAATGTGTTCACAGACAGACAAGACGGACGTAGCAAATATTGCCAAAGACCCCTTGTGGGTCTTTGGCCTCCCTTGTGGGTGGTTGCAAACATATGCACTAATTTATAATACCCTGTTTCACAGTGTGGCGCAGGGTATAATTAGGTAATCTCGTCATATTTGTAGAAGACGGCTGACAAAAAACTGTGGACAAGATCGGTGATAAATATGTAGTATAAGGACAAACTTTATCAAATCTGAATTGAAAATCCAAAATAGCGATTATTTTTGAAACGGCAAACCAATATTATATTAGCTTTATTTAATTTCATTATGAAGGAAGCTCGTATTCATTGGTCGGTAAACTTAAAGGTTCGAGAAATTGTTTGAATCAAACAAGAAACCTAATTCAACGATATTTTAGCCCTGATTATATATCGAAGTCTCAAAAGGTACGCAAAGACGTTTAACATCGAACTGGTTTTGCTTTAAAAACTGTAAATGTTTTTATTTAATTCTGGGACGCACTTTTTTTGCGTAGCAATATGTATTTTATGTTTAATATTTAAGAAGTTGGACAATATTATTGAAGACGAATATTGATAAGTAAAATTTCATTCACAATAATTTCAATACCAAGTTAAGAATTTAAGCTAATCGTTTAATTTCGCTTACCCCTAAAATACATTTGTGGGCGTTTTTTAGAAGCAATATCTATTGTTTTTAGTACCTTAGTAAATAAATCGAAATTGATTCAAATGTGTTTTGTGTCCAAGAAAATCATTATGCAGAAATTGTTTTTAGCACAGGCAAATTGGCAAATGGTCTCTTGCATGTTTGTTTTTTTTTTTAATGTTTTGTTCACGAAATCCCAAATAATCAACTCTCTAACTAAGTACTATTTACGTTAGGCCGGTATTGTAGTAAATTCGATTTTACTGTTTTTGATTGTCACAATCACCCGTTACCAACCGACCACGGTAGCTTCTAGTTGTCAACTAGTGTTAGTTTTTCATCTTGATGTTACATTTTTTTCTTAATGTTTTCCAAAATAATTTTTCAAAAAATATATATATTGAATATATCGCAAAACTCCAAACTAAGCAGCCAATCCTAAACAGCACTGTCCATGGAATTTCATTCTAAACATCTCTCTTGCTCTCATAATGCTGTTCCAACAAAATATATCAACTATTTCACAAACCAAAAAAAAAGGAGCATTTCTGCGATATATAAGCAAAAATATAATTATCTACACGAAACCATAATACACACGAAAACGAAACAACATCAATCGAACATTTCTGTATAAGTGAAATTGGCTACTTTCATTTTGAGACATTTGGTTTTCAAAAGAAATCGAACTCTATAAAGAAACATTAAGCTTTTTTAACTTTCTTCTACTTCTTCTGTCTCTCTCTATAATCCACTTCTTTCTCATTCTCAATACTCGTAAAATTTTTTAATTAAAAGCAAAAAAAAAAAAAATAAAAATTATATTTCGAATTTAATGTTGTTTTATTAACAAACATATTTTACAGCTTGGTTGGATTAAATGAAGAGGTATTAAAAGCCAGTTGCTACTTTTTTTTAAACACCTGAACTACTAAAAAAAACAAAAACAAAAACTAAAACAAAACTTATATTCCACTTACATAACAATTTTTTTTTAGTTTTTTTTTTTTCAAATATTTTTCTATACTTTGCATAAAAGAAATTTTGTGAATATATATATGGTATTGTTTAAATTTTCTTTGGATTTGTCAGCTCAGGGCACTAGGTGTGGTAGTTTTGGAAATTATCACAAACAGAAAACATATATCCCTTACAAATATTTTATGTTATATTTAGATAAACTGTTAAATGGCAATTAGAAAACAAAAACCCAAATAAACTTGTCAAGTATCTTTTGATATCTGGCCAAATTTGTATTGGCCTGTAAATACAAAAAAAACAACTCCGTCTATAAAAGCCTTATTTAAAAGCTAATTTAAATCCGTAAAAAAAGTTTAATAAACACCTCCAAGAAAAAAAATATAAAAACGAAAAACGCCTTTTTTTGTTTCTTATGAATACACATGCTTTATTAGCCGAATATTAAGATTGAACAAAATACTATTATGAACAAAAAATGAATCTCGTGTCAGGAAAAATTCGGATACATTGGATATTTCAAAAATACCTGATTACCTACCACTACATACTTCCAAATTTATATTTGTTGTTTCCATTTTTGAGATTTTCAAAATGTGTTGGGACATTCTTTGGGATTCCAGATTGTTGGATAAAACTCAGCAGACTTGTAATATTTTTTCAGGGTAATATTGCATTTTATCTTAACTTCCAAATGACAGTAATATAAATATTTAAATGAAGCAGTAATTAAGTTAATTAATGAATTTTCAATGATGGGCTTAATTTATATTCGTTTCTCTAGAATAATTTGAAATTCAAGTAGATTAAAACTAAATTCTAAAGAAATTCAAAAAAATTAGAAATTGATATCGATTAATAACACAAAGGGAACAATGGTTCTGTGATTTATTGAACTGAATATTGTTTTTAAGGTATTTTGGGGACACTGAAACCAAATTTGTCCCATTTTTATTTTTTAGGATTTTTTTAAAAGACCAAAAAAAATTTTTTTAATTAATTTTTTTTTTTTTCAAAACATGAACTCTAAAACTACTTGGAAAATTGAAAAACCAATTTAAGCACGCTTAAAGAGATATATTGTTTTGGAAGTTTCGATTTTTTTTTTTAATTTATATGGTGAACCATTTTCAAGTTATTTCCAATAATATGTAAGCGGAAGTGCCTTAATTTTGAATCATAACGTATATCTCGAAAGTCGAGCTGATAGAATAACCTTAAAAACAATATTCAATTCTTATGCAACAGAACCATTGTTTCCTTGTGTAAGTTTTAAGGTACTCATTGTAAGAGTATTAAGTTGGTATACCTCACTGAAACGTACTGCAATTATTTTTCATCAACGTATTTATCTATGTGGCGCATTACTTTATTTGTTTATAATTTTTTGAGCATTTAAAAATTGTGTCTAATAAAAATCTAGAATATTTCTGAAATTATCTGAATATAGAAAAAATTAAGGTACGTTTGTTTTTTTTTATTTTATTTCATCAAATCAAGCAAGTTTTCCTCTTATACTTGTCCTCGCCCTATCAATCCAATAGTAGTGTAATTTTTTTAATAATTACTATAGAGCGATATATAGACCCAGTCGGATAATACCCACGTTATAGCCACTGCAGATTTTTGAAAAGCCAATCTCTCTAGATCGAATGTTCCAGTCCCCGAGAACAAAATATTTTTACAGAGTAATGGGCAAATGCATTTATTAGGATTTTTGGGGTTAATTGATTTAATGATTCTTTAATAGCACTTCAAGCACTCTTTCATCTATTCATTCCATATAGGGCGATTTAGGAATAGTTCCTGCACTGAAAAAAAATCAGTACCGGTTCAAAGATTTTGTCTTTACACTAATGATTTGGTATTGGTATTCGAGCGGAAGGCATAGAATTGCAGTAGAATTAGATTTAAAGACAACAATTCTTTTTTAAATTTGAGTTTATGCGTTCGCGTTTTTAAGAAACAATTTTTAATTTATTAGTTTTTCAGTTTTTTTCTTCATAATCTATAATAGTCTTTAAACAAGGTGTTAATAAAAACTTTAATTTCAATTCAGACTGGACTTTCAAGAAAAATTATGCTATGATTGAAGTAAAAATCGTCGTTAAAAATAAAGTGTTCTTCGACTTTTTGAAATGGTCTAGAAAAAACAAAAACGTTATATCTGAGAAATGTGTCTTCTTAATGCTAAGCAAAACTATTTCGTATTCTAAGGACAGCGAATCTTTTGGGCCTCGCGCAAACAATATTTTGTTCAGTGTGTTTTGTTATGTTGTACCAAAATAAAAACAAAGCAACAAAGCCAAAGGTTGTAAAGGCGAAACTTTGTCATCTTTCATTGATATAAGGTCCATATATAATTCGCTATTTCTTAATATGAATTGGTACTACTTGGGTATTTTCTTTATCTTATAACTTATTTTCAAATCTTTTTCAGACCTTTGTATCCACCTAAAAATCCTAACAAAAATGTCTTTTTAAGTATATAGCAAAAATACTATCATTCTATTACAAACGAAGTATGTAGTTGTGAAACGTGGTAATCGTTCGGTATGTCATCCATTCATCCAATTCCGAGAAATAATGTCAATTTAAAAACACTTGAAACAATTTG
>PGFW01020189.1:10244-23672 GCA_003123925.1 Haematobia irritans
CCATCGGGCAAACATCATGGCTCTTTCCAATCTAACCTGTTTTGCGCACTTTTTGGAACTTCAATGGCTTTAGTCCTCACTATGTGTTGCATCCATCCTCGCGATATGTTCAGCTTATGAGCAAGTTTTCTACCACATCGGTATGGATTTCGATCAAATCTGTGTTTCACTTTTTGGATCATTTCTGGCGTTGTCCCTTGTGGACGCAATGTAACACTGCCAGTATCATGGTAAAAATCTATGTTACGGGAAACAAAAGAACCATTCTACGAGGGCTGCTTTTCATATTTTTTGTTTGGGCAACATCAGTATAACAAAGTGGCACGTGACAGCTCTATCGTACAGCTTGGCATTTTTGAGGTTATACGTGCTCAGAACGTTTTGGCATATGAGCTCTATTTGTGTTGTTTACAGCTTAAATCGTGAGCATTTTCGGGCGATTATTTTTTACAAATTATGACATGAATTAACTCAACAACAGTGTATCGATAAAGTTAAAAAAAATGTTGGCGATAAATCTCCGCCAAGGACCTGTGCTTATCGCTGGCATGGTGCATTCAAAAATTTGTTTTTGTCCCGGAAAACATTGACGCTGTGCGTCAAGTGATATTGCAAGATCGTCATGTTATCTATCGTGAGATTGAGACAACTTTTGGTAGTAAAGGGACGAGCATACATTCAATTTGACCGTCACCTTGGATCCCACAAAATTTGTCAATTGAAAAATACGATCGCGCTGCTTCCAAACACGTCTATGACATCGTGACATGTAATGAATCGTGGATTTAAGAGTATGAGCCCGAAAGCAAACATCAGTTGACTGTTGACACCTGAAGAAGCGATAGATGCATTCAGAATATATGTTTTAGAAGATACTCATTCAGAGGACAAAAGTGCTTTCTACATGTTGGTTCAAATTGCATGAAAAAACTGTATAGATCTTAATGGCGAATTTTTGACAAACAATAAAGCTATTTTCGCTTGATTTTGTTTTTGATTCTCTAATCCCGAAAAATATAAAGGGTAATCTTCGTATACACCTTGGATTCCATCAGCTTAATTTCTGAATGTATTTTAGAATCAAATATTTTTGAAGCTTTTGAACAATAAAGTGAAATGTCACTGAAATAAATCTGTTAGAGGTAGACGACCGATTTATAAAAATGGTTAAAAAAGTGAAGTTTGTTGCAAATACATATCAGCCCATTGCTCAGACAACCCGCTTTCGTACAACTTTTGTCCTTTTGTTTGGTTTTTTCACTGTAATAGACTAGGCATTTTTCTTTTGTTGCTATATAAAAAATATTAACCCTCTAATGCCCCAAATTTTTTGCCAGCTGATTAAATTTATCAAATTTTAAAGACACAAAAGCAAAAGAAAAAATTTATACGGGTAAAATTCAGCCATAATGCTTGCAAAGGCCTCTGAATAGTTTCAAATGAAAATTGTAATTAATGTAAAGTTTTCTTTTTATTTCGCCCATTTTTGTTGTCTTAAGGTGTGTTTTACTAAAACTTTCTTATTAAATAAAGCACGCCTAAAAGCGGGCTTGGGCATTAGAGGGTTAACAAATAAGGTCAACCCATTCTGATTATTTTATTTTTTTCTTCTCAAAAATATTAAACAATAATCAATTAAATGCTAATGTTATTACTTATGAAAACACCAATTAAAGCAATATCAACACTCATTATTAAATCTAATTAAACCTTATTGATTTTTGAGATTTTTTTGTCCTCTGCAAAATGAAAACAAAAAAAAATATGTATATACCCACCTCTTGACAGTAATTCAACAAACCATAAATGAATAACAAAGAGTTATAGAAAAACAGGACAGAGAAAAAAGCAAAAAACAAATCAACAGTAAATATGTAGCTATTTAAAGAACAAAGTAAACAGCTTTAATGAAAAGTTACTGATACTTAAGCGTAGAGCTGCATTATTCAAAATTATTTATTCATTCATTCATTCGTTTTTACACACACACACATATATATATACACTGGACTATACAATCTCCCACTCTCCCATAGAATAGTAAAACCCACAAACATCATAATAATTCTGTATTATGAAAATATATTCATATACATATACATAGTAGTGGTATACAGTGGAACACATTTACAATGGACATTGGCTAAAAATAATATATTTACGATTACATTTTTATTTTAATCATAAACATAAACAATAGTGGCATTCAGTGTTGCCAGTATTTTTCTAGCTCTTGTCCCCAAATTATGATGATTTCGTCCCCAAAAATCCACAATTTAAACTAAAATTCCTGACAAAATCCCTAATACATTTTTGATAAGTTAAAAAAATAAAAAATAAAGCCAAATTTAAAAATTAAAATTTTGTCAAATCCAACAACCTGTAATAAGATCAAAATTTCGAACCACAACGCCAAGAGACTGGAGGTATGAAATGGGAGTTCGATCACCTTCTATTTATGAACGAATAGTTACTTCTAATTATTCAAGTAGTAAAATTGGGTGGTAGACACATTGCCAAAGTTGGTAAAATTCTACCAGAAATGGTACATTTTCTATAGAATAAAATTTTTACAATAATTTCTAACGAAATAAATTTTGTGAAAATTTTCTATAGAAATAAAATTTTGACAAATTTTCTACCATAGAAATAAAATTTTGACAAAATTATCTATTACAGAAATAAAAAATGTTAACAAAATTTTCTATATAGAAATAACAAAAATGTTGCAAAAATTTTTTCGAAAGAAATAAAATTGTACAAAATTTTCTATATAGAAATAACAAAATTATTGAAAAAAAATCTAAAGAAATAAATTTGGAATTTATAATTATTGGATTTTTCGTTTGGCCTGAGTTCATTGATACTAATGAAAAAATGCTGTTGTAATTGTTTTCATTGTTTTTATTATTGAAAATATTGCTATGTCGGATATTTTTCGATACACTTCCGCGTGATTATTAACAAAAATATAAACCATTGCTGAAAGTAAAATATTTTAAATGTTTAAAATTATTGATATTTTTATAGATAATATTCTCAGCTTAAGATGTAATCGCCGATAGGGTGTATCAGAAAATATCGAAATATGTAGCAATATTTCAATAATAAAAACCAATGGAAAACCAATTTACAACAGCATTATTTCATTTATCATGACCTAAGCCAAACGAAAAAATCTCAATTCCTAACGAAATAAAATTTTGACAAAAATTTTCTATTAGAAATAAAATTTTGACACAATTTTCTATAGAAATTAAAATTGTTGGCTAAATTATTCCTATAAAAATAACATTTTGACAAATTTTCTATAGCAAATAAAGTTTTGACAAAATTTTCTAATACAAATAGAATTTAGGACAAAATTTTCCATATAGAAATAAAATTTGACAGTAATTTTCTATAGAAATAAAATTTGTACGAATTTCTATAGCAATAAAATTTTGGACAAAGAATTTTCTACTTTTGAAAAAAAAAGTTGTCAACATTTTCTGTAGAAATAAAATTGTGACAAAATTTTCTATAGAATTAAAATTTTCTATAGAAATAAAATTTTTGTCAAAGTTTTAATAGAAATAAAAATTTTTGACATAATTTCTCTTATTTGAAGATAAATTTGACAAAAATTTTTCTATAGAAATAAAACTTTGACAAAATTTTCTAAAGAAACAAAACTAATTTTGAAAAAATTTTCTATAGAAAATAAAATTTTGACAAAATTTTTCTATAACAAATAGAATTTAGACAAAACTTTTCCTATAGAAATAAATTTTTACATAATTTTCTACGCGAAATAGAATTTTTGACAAAATTCCTTACTAGAAAACTAAAATTTTGACAAATTTTCTTACAGAATAGAATTTTACAAAATTTTCTTACAGAAAATAGAATTATTGACAATATTTTCTTATAGAATGAAAAATTTTTTGTTAAAAGATTAAACTGATTTCTCGAAAATCCCCACAAACCACATCCCCAATTTTATAGGAATTCCCACTAAATCCCCAAGTTCCCAACTCAGAAATTTCATCCCCATTCGCGAAAAAATATCCCCAATTTGAGGAAAAATCCCCAATACTGGCAATACTGTGCAGTAGTTGCACAAAACCTTTCTTTTTAGCGTAATACCGAGATCCTCTATAAATTATTTTTGCACTTCTGATGAAGTTCATTTTAGATAAGTCTTAACGTTTAATAAATAATTATGTCAATTAAACGTTTGCCAAAAATAAAATAGAAAATCAATAAAAAAAGGAAAAAATTAGTTACAAATTAAAATTTAAGCATTTTCGGGATTTTTGAAGCTTGCAACGTTTGGTTTTTTGCTTCAATGAATTTTTTTTTTTGGTTTTTCAATTTGCGACAATTTTTTATTTTTTGGTTGAATTTAAAAATTTATATATGAATCTATATAAATATCGAATAACAAAATAAAAAAGATGCATAACATAAAAAATAATCTTTTAAAAATTTGTCGCTGGTGATTTCTAAGCCTGACGTTCTTATATTTTTTATTCATAGTCATTAAGGAATATCTTCGATAAGGTTAGTAAGAATTTTATAGCTGGTTTTTATCACAAACATTTGAATAGAATTTTTCGTTGCCTTTCGTGTATTAATTACGAATGTAGCTTAAGAGTGCTACTGGGATTTCTTATTGCGTGCTATCATTCCTAGGTTCAACCCCCGGGTCGAGGCAGAAAACGTTTTTTTTCAAATTCTATAGATAATAAAAAAATTAAAAGGGGTCATAAAAAATTAATAAAAAAAAGACAACAGATAAAATAGTTGAAAACTTTTTTTTATTTTTTTTTTATTTCTTCGTTCAATTTTACTTTTTAACCCAATTCAAAGCATTCGAAAACGAGGAACATCCTTTCGTGTCTAAAATTGAGTGAGGTTCCATACTAATTTTTTTGAAAGCTCTGTTTTTAGTGGTGAGGCTAAAGAGAACACTGCCTAAAATGGGCACCAGATTAAATAGATTTTGTATTTTTATTTCACATGCCTACGATTTGCGCCCTTTAACAGTCCAAAATATTCGATAAACGTGTCAAAAATACAACATCAATCATTTCCTCAATCAATCATAAAAATAATCCATAGCCGCATAGGTTGCCGAAGTAGTCGTTTACACTCAGAAAAAATGCAATACGAACCATTGGAACCGAAATTCAGCATTTATTGGAATTAAAGGGTGACAAGGGGCAGATGTTGCTTGGATAGGGGAAGGTGCAAGCGCGTACGAATAACATCGTTACCGGACGTTTCCCCCCGCCTTCATTAATACTTACAGATTTTCATGGTCAAATACCATTGATTTATGGAAAGGGCGATGGACCTTTCCTTTACGGGCTGCGAGCAAACTTAGCCCGTCGTATTTTGCGGCTCGGAACCTCTAGACAATATTGTTGAGAAGCCATCAATTTGTGACCATTTGTTTGAAAGGTCATAGGACTTTTGTATGTCAGAAAATTTAGGATGCCTTGGCATACATAGTTAGAGTCATGGGTTGCAGTCTCAGTTCCGGACCGGAGCACCAAAAACAAGTTTTCAGCCGAGTGGATTTATTACCCTCTCTGTAATGTTGGTTGACATTTCTGCAGGGTTTCAAAAGGCTTCTCAAGTAGTTTCACCTTTGCATGTGCGAAACGTCTTCGTTCGGATCTCGGCCTATTAAAAGGAGTTCTCTTGTTCATTGAGCCCTATAGTATAGAATGGGGCAAGCACTCAGTGATAAGGCGAAAGCTTCCACCACTGTTGGTATCGCAATGGATTGAATATCTAAGTGAGCCTGAAATATCGGGCTGCCACTATACATAACTTAATCTAACCGCCCATACGATGAATGGACTTGCCACTATATCTAAACCCAACTAGAATGAATGCGACAGTTTTTACGCCAGAATTGGGAGGACTATTAGAAAATTGAATGGACTTTTAACAGGTTAGGCCTTGTAGTCCCCGGTCTGACACATAGACGGACGTCGCTAGTATTAAATGCATCATTATTTTTATATAAGCTACCAACCGTTCAAATGGATTCGCTGTCTAAAATTTGGCGTAAATGTAAGTCAATTAGTTTGTGAGATAGAGCGTCTTTTTGTGTGAAGCAACTTTTGTTATTGTGAAAAATATGGAAAAAAAAAGGAATTTCGTGTTTTGATTAAAATACTGTTTTCTGAAGGGAAAAAATTACGATGAAGCAAAAACTTGGCACTTGATAATGAGTTTTCCGCGACTCTGCCTCAGGGAAATCAACAACTAATTGATTGTGTCATTGCCAAAATTCAAAGCGTGGTGAAATGAGTCACGGAGGAACGCGGTGAACGCACGTGCGACGCCGAAAGAGGTGGTTACCCGACGAAAACATCAAAAAAAATCCACCAAAATGATTTTGAATGACCGTTAAAATGAAGTTGATCGAAGACAGCAGAGCGCCTTAAAAAGATATCAAAGGAACGTTTTTGGTCATTATCATTAATCGAATATTTGGATATGCAAAATTTTGCGTGCGCGCGAGCTCACATTTTGACCAAAAACAACAAACATAGGTTGATGATTCTGAGCGGTGTTTGCAGCTGTTAACTCGTAATACACCCGAGTTTTTCCGTCCATATGTGGACAATGGCCATGAAACATGGCTCCATCACTTACAGCTCCTTGAGTTCAATTCGATAGTCGGCTAGTGGACGGCGGACCGGTTGACCACGTGTCCGAGCGTTGGAAGACTCACAAAGTCCGCTGGCAAAGTAATGGGCTCTGTTTTTTTGGGATGCGCATGGAATAATTTCTTATCGATTATCTTGAGAAGGGAAAAAAACCATCAACAGTGAACTATTATATGGCGTTTATTGCGAAGCGTTTGGAAGCGTGCGAAATCGCGGCCAAAACGGCCCCATTTTGAAGAGAACAAGTTATACTACGGCCGTAGTTCGGCCAGGCCGAAGTCTTATGATACCCTCCACCACTGGATTGTGTAGAAAACTTCTACGGAAGACCCTGTTCCACATAGGAACCAATTCCTGCCATGGTTGTGGATACCATATTACTAACATCACGCACCCAAATTTTTCAACCGAATGGGAAGAATTTTGCTCTTCCCAAGGTGCTCCGGTAGGTCAAATCTGGGCATCGGTTTTTATGGGGACCTATATATAATTATGGACCTCGATATCGTGACAAATTTTTGCACGGTGGTTTGAGGCCATATATTAACATCAGCGTACCAATTTCAAACTGAATCAGTATGAATTTTTGTCTTCCAAGACGGCTCCGGGAGGAGTTCAAATCTGGTGATCGCGTTTATATGGCGGGCCTATATATAATTATGCACCGATATGGACCCAATTTGCATGCGTCATTAGAGACCATATTACTTAACATCATGTACCAAATTTCAGCCGCGATACGGATGAAATTTTTGTTTCTCTGTAGAGGGCTCTGCAAGCCAATTCTGAGAGATCGGTTTATATGGGGGCTTATATATAACTTATGAACCGATGTGCACCAATTTTTGCATGTTAATTGTTAGAGGACCAGTATTCCAACATTCATGTACCAATTTCAGCCGGATCGGATGAACATTTGTTTCTCTTTAGAGGCTCTGCAAAGCCAAATCCGGGGATCGCTTTATATGTGGGGCCTATATATAATTCATGGACCGATGTGGACCAATTTTTGCATGGTTGTTAGAAAAACCATATAACTAACACCATCATTTACCAAATTTTCAGCCGGATCGGATGGAAATTTGCTTCTCTTAGAGGCATCGCTAGCCAAAATTTGGGGTCCATTTTATATAAGGGGCTATACGTAAAAGTGGACAATATAGGCCCTATTTGCAATACATTCCGACCTACATCCAATAACAATTACTTGTAGCCAAGTTTCAAGTCGATAGCTTGTTTCGCTCAGAAGTTAGCAGTGATTTCAACAGACGGACGGACGGACGGACGGGACGGACATGCTCAGAATCGAAAATCAGAATTTCACCACGACCCAGAAATATATATACTTTATGGGGTCTTAGAGCAATATTACGATGTGCTTACAACGCGAATGACAAAGTTAATATAACCCCTCATCTATGGCTGGAGGAGTATAAAAAAAAATGTTGTCCACCAAGACAACGCGCCGTGCCAACAAGTCATTGAGAACAGATGGCAAAAATTCTATGAATTGGACTTCCGAATTTGGCTTCCCCTTCACCGTATCTCCAGATCTGGCCCCAGCGACTTTTAAATTGTCTAGACCTCAAAAGGTTTGCTCGCAGGGAAAAAATTTGGCTGAAATGAAGAGTGATCGCCGAAAACTAAGGCCCATTTTGGAGGCAAAACCGGAGGAGTACTACCAAAATGTATTAAAAAATTGGAAGGCTCGTTATAATCGTTGTATCGCCTCTGGAGGGGTAACTATGTTGAATAATAAAAACGAATTTTTTGGAAAACAAAAAATTGTGTTTTTCTCTGTTAGACCGTGGGGACTTATCAGCCAATCCTGTTAGCAAAAATAGTTTATTTTAATAGAATCGCTCAATATTTTTGCCGATTTTTATTTCGATTTTCTCAACAATCTTAGTTTTATTCTCGCATTTTTATCAATACTTCTCCTCCTTTCGTTTTCGCTTAGTTACCCCAACCCCAGCTAAAATCGAATCTTAATATTTTGATTTTCCTAAAATTTTCCCTAAAAATTACCATAGCTGATAAAATGTCCTTATAAGCCAAACTTGAAAATCCAATAAAAGCGGCAGATTTTAATTTCGTTATTAACTTGTTCAACTGTATTTTATTAGCTTTAAGTTTATACATACTTTTGTTTCGATGGCCCTTGTTCATTTGATCCTGCGAAATGTTAACTTCCCAAGTTTGGATTGCATCATCGCTGGAACCCTCTTAGCTGTGAAGAATTTATTACTGCCACACAATGGGGCCGAGCTCAGCACCCTCCGTAATGGCGAAATCCTTGTTTGACCAATCCCAATGTTATGTCCTCCACTGTTTACCATGATGGGGGAAAAAGGCGAATGTTTTACGATGTGCACATGTAAAACGGAATGTGATAGACATGAAAAAAGTGGAAACAGGAGAGGGGAAAAAAGTGGAAAAAATGGACGTTTGGTTTTATTGGTGATGTTTGTAAAAAAAAAAACAACATAAAAATACCATAAAAAAGTATAACAGATGATTAAAAAGATCTTTTGGCGTTTTCTCTTCCTCTTTCTCTTTTTCTTCTTCATCTTCTTCTATGTCTCATTGTTGATTTATTTGGCTTTTATCTTAATATCTTTGTTCTGGCTACATGTTGCCAAGAGCAAACGAGTTGGTTTGCAACATGCTGGGAAACGGAAATATTCTCATTTATTAACTTGTTAAGCTTCGAATGATCCATTCATTCTCTGTTCCGTCGACTTTAAATCTTTTTAATGTTGGCAATAAAGTGACAACATACAAAAGTTTACGGCACGATGTTATCGTTACAAAAGCAAATACAAACAATTACCTGAGCATTATATCATAATTAATAATAAATTTTCGTTTATGTAATTCTGATAAGAAAGACTAAGACCACCTTTTAAATTCATTACAAATTACAGAAACTTAAGCTATATAGGAATAATGCTAAGTGATTGCAAAGTGGTAAGTCCAATTTTGTTTTTGTTTTTTAGAGCCCAAACGAATTTGCTTGGTACAGGGGTCACAATGACCCAAGTGAAGATTCTAAGCAAAACCACATGGACGTTTTGAAAAAATTAATAAAAAGGGGTAATTACCAACGATGACAATATCGAGACAAATTATTTTATTTATATATTAAAATTTTTTATTTATATTTACAAATATATGATAACATGTATACAAAAAACACAAGGACCAAAGAAGAAAAAGCTTGTAATGATCGCTTTATATTAGCGCCGGAAAACTACAAGAGACTTGTTAGAAAGCCGCCCTTTTTTCCTCCAATTAATTGCTGAATTAAAAATTCCTTGTTTCTGCTACCAATGCCCTTACCTTACTGGCAGTATTTCATCCCGTCCAAAAAGTGGTCGAAAAAATTAATGTAATGATCCGAAAAGTAAAAGAATCATATTGATCGAAATTCACGCCGGGCACATGATGGTTAGGTTAGGTTAAAGTGACAGCTCGATTAGATTCAGGCTCACTATACGACTATTCAGTCATTGTGATTACCACATTAAAACTATAAAGTTCCCTATTACATATGTGGCACTTCTTAGTTTTAAACCGGCTGAACCTTGTCGATTATTTTCTTTCTGCTTGAAACCAACCAGGATTGCCTTCCAAATAAACATCTAGCAGAACTGCTTAAGTTTAACGATTTCCAGGTCCGCCCAGTAATTTGAAGCCTATTATGCCCCTAAAATTTTGCTTTACAGCCTTTTACACAAAATGCAGCGACACTCACACAAGAGGTGTTTTTAATTGATTCCTTTTTCCTCCGCATCATGACAGGCTCATTACATATCATTTATACTTCGCACCCAATAGTTTTTCAAAATCGGCCTATCAGGGCAGCGACCCGTTATAAGCAGATATCAGAGTGATTATCTGGGTCTCCGAGAACACTAGCATTATCTAGGGCGGTTTAAGTTTAAATGGGGGCCAATATTGCTTGGTTCGTTATCAACCCTTGCAATTCTCCCATCGAACATTCAATTCATGACAGCCTTTCACTCAGTGAGAGCTTCCAGGTAGCCAGAAGGCCCATACCAACAGATTTCTAGTTCCCCTGGAAATAATGTAAGGTAAGTTCCCTAGCCTTTGCTATGGCTCATCTGCTTCGCCAGTTTCCCCGGGTACTTGTTCCTTATGGCCGGTCGCAGCGCATATTAGGTGAATATTGTGCTGCTCAGCCATCTTCATGAGAGCATTTCGACAGTCGCTGACCGTTTCGAGTTGGAGTCGACACACAGAGAGTCCAAGCATTTTTATTGCAGCGCTTGACCTGTCTGAGTATATATAACGCCCACATTTCTTTGGAACATTACTTCTCAGCCAATTCTCTTAATTTGCTAATATTTTCAGCCTTGAAAAAAACACTACAGTGAATCAGGTAATCTTTTCGCCTATTCGAAGTTCCAAATCTTTAGAATATACTCGAAACCCCACTTGGCTATCCAAATTGAGCTGATTCAGTGTAGAAATCTATATATCTTTTATTCCCGGGGGTCCGTAGATACCACCACGCCTCACTGTTTGGGGAATTAGAATCACAAACTTTTTGTCGAAAAGTTGGTCTCGCCAAAGCTGTAACTCCACTTTACGTTAGGCCACATCTGGCATTATTTTTGAGGACCGAACTGCTTCTGACCCGTAACTTTATTTCCGACCACAGGCGATACAGCTCACGCGTCCAACCGCAGCAAAGCGTTGTTGCAGCTGACTGTTATGGCCAAATGCTCTTAAAGCAATAGATGCAGATATGACATTTAAGGGCAATTTGTTCCTGTCTGCTGAATGCACTGAAGCATACACAAAGGCGCGACGCCATACCGCTGAACTTTGTCTTAAACTTTTTGCTTGGCTCGGTGAAGTGCCGGCCCACCAGACTTACAAACACCATGATTAGCATGATAGGTCCTAACCACTGCCGTCGCGCTATAGCCAATGCACAATTTTGGTTTTTCCGCCGCAATGATAGGAAACAAATTGAACACTTATTTGCAAAAAAGAGCCTCGGAACTTAATTATCATCGAAGTTCCAAAAAGTGTCGGAGCTCACTGATGCATAAAAAAGTTAGGTCGTGGAAAGCAGCCAAAGACAACTTCACTCACAATAGACTGAATAGTCTTAAGTGAGCCACTGTATTCTAACCTTAACATATAACTTTAATACAATTTATCGGCTCCAGAAAAATCATAAATGGATTTTTTGCGACAATTGTTATAAAAATACCGGGAAAAAAATATTGGCAAGTTGTTCTGAACGATGTTTCTTATTTTAAAACTATGCAGCGAAGATCTTTTAATTTTAATTTTTTAAACTCGCTTTTTTCATCATTTTTAATGGTTAATTTAAATGTTTTGTTTCCAATTATGATGTTAAAACCTTAGAGCTAAAGAATTAATAAAATTGGTACAAAATTATTTTAAATTTTGTGTTCGGAAAAAATTTGCTTAATATATATATAGAAACAAGTTTATATACAACAGTAAGCGCATTGTGCAGTGACTGACATAAGGGTGCTAAAGGTAGTCGGCCGCTGTTCGTAGAGAACTCAAGGTTCTCACTGAAACAGCATAAATATAACTCTGTGCTGGTGCGTACCTGCGGGCACTATGGGATAATAGGAAATGAAAACGCGGATGTTGCTCGCCGGAGAGCGCTCGTGGAACGAATAATGTCCTTAGCGGACGTTTTTTCCTCTCACTGTCTTCTTATCATTACAGGATAGAGAGAAACAGGTTGGCACCCCTGATTAAGTCCCCGGTCTGACACACTAGATGGCGTCGCTTAGTATTAAATGCATATTATTTATTTAATATAAGTACCAACCATATCAAATGATTACGTGTACAAAATTTGACGTCTGTAAGTCAATTAGTTTGTGAGATAGAAGCGTCTTTTGTTGAAGACAACTTTTGTTTATTGTGAATAAAACATGGAAAAAAACAGGAATTATCGTGTTTGATAAAATACTGTTTTTCTGAAGGGAAAAATTAGGTTGGAAGCAAAAAACTTGGCTTGATAATGAGTTTCCGCGACTCTGTCCCACGAAACTCATAATACTTATGATTTGGTATTCAAAAATTCAAAATGCGTGTGAAATGAGCACGGAGGACGGTGAACGAAGAGGACGCCCAGAAAGGAGGTGCGTTACCGACGAAAAACAATCAAAACAAAATCCACATAAATGACTTTCTGACTATGACCCGTAAAAATTGAAAAGTTTGATCGAGAACAGCCAGCAGGCCTTAGAGATTCTAAGGCGGAAACTGTTGGTGCATATCATTTCATCATAACATTTGGATATGCGCGAAGCTCCTTGTGCAAATTTGCGGTGCCGCGCGAGCTTTCACATTTGACCACAGAACCCAACAACGTGTGATTTAATCTGAGGCGGTGTTTTGCAGCTGGTAACTCGTAATATTCACACCGAGTTGTTTCACGTCGATATGTTGGACAATGGATGAAACATGGCTCCATCACTACACACCTGAGTCCAAATCGACAGTCGGCCTGATGTGGACAGCGACCGGTGAACCGTCTCCGAAAGCGTGAAAGACTCAAAAGTCCGCTACGCAAAGTAATTGGCCTCTGTTTTTTGGCAGAATGCGCATTAGAATAATTTCTCATATTCGATTATCTATGAGATGGGAAAAACCATCGACAGTGACCTATTATATGGCGTTATTGGTTGCCGTTATGAAAGGGTCGAAATCCGCGGCATCCTCCCTCTCTCAT
>PGFW01020200.1:13792-19246 GCA_003123925.1 Haematobia irritans
GTGTTGGTTGAATAGGGGGATTGTAATTTAAATTTATAGGCAGGATTGCTTTTGTCTAAGAAAAGCCGCGAATTTAAATTTTTATTAATTTATTTTATTTATTATCTCAGAGCTAATAATTCTAAACTTTGTTTTTTTGGTAATTACAATTTTGGCTCGGATTCAATACCAAAATATTAGCGAACGGGTCAAACATTTTTAAAATCGAAGTATTTTTTTTTTGAGTTTGCTGTAACATTTGTCTTTAAAATTAAATATAAAATTAAATAAATGCCTAGGCACTTTAGAAACAGCTTTTCAAAATTTAATGGCTTTCAATTTAAGGATACGGAGTTAGTATATGCAACAAATTTCAAATAAATGACTAAGTTCGTTTTATGGCTTGGGCATAACTATATATAAATGCCACATTATTTGTTAATATCAAACATTTAGCAAACATAAAATCTCAATAGAATGCGGATTAATCGCAATGCAACTTTTGAACATGAATTCTTCCACACATCACACATACAACAACAGCAACTTAGGGAAGTTTATGACGAATATCCGAACAAAGGATTTGTAATGATACACGGTATCCGTTTCCTCCCGTGTTTGAATACCAAGTCAGATGTAGCAATGCAATTAAATTATAACATCATTTAACGTTGAATATTAATTAGGGCATTTATTCGTTAGCGATTATTATGTTAAATAGCTAAAATGCTAATGGGAAAATAAAAGCCAACATACACAGAGATTGTTTTGTGTCGGCCTGCTTTTTTTTTTTGCTCACACATCAATCACTGTAGAAATTAATAATTGATTTTATTATTTTTATTTTATAATTAAATTATTTAAATTTTATTATTATATAGTTATTTTATTTCCATTATCGTAGTTTTAATTTATTAAATCGAAAACATTTGTTTTTATGTCCATTCCAATTATTACATGGAAAGACCAGAGTGAGTGGTGTGTGTGTGCACATAAATACGGATAAATTTTCATATACACATTTGGCGCAGATTAAGTTTTTGGTTTTGTAATCAGTAGTTTGAATGGTCAGGATAAAACAAAAAAAATTAATTGGAAAAAAATTAAGTTAAATCTATATCCAGATAATAAGTTATTAAATGTTATTTTCATTTAAAATATTTAATATTAATGATCTTAAATCCATATCCTCAATTGCATTTTTTAATGCACTCAAAGAATTTTATTATTTAACATCATATCAGTTTGCTGAAAGTATAATGAAAGATAAATGTAACTGTTTAAGGTTCGGAAAAAAACAAACTACCCCGAAATGAGTGCTATAGAATAGAAATGCTTATCCCAGCAATCAATAAGTTTGGGATCCACCAAAATATGTTGATGCCGGAAGTAGTGGCAAATTTGTGATCACCTCCAATGAATTTTACATAAAGGGCTTGTCGTACTCCGTTTTTAGATCTTTGCATTGTATAGTTAGGTTTAAAGTTAGGTTAAAGTGGGCAGCCCACGTTAAGATTCAGGCTCACTTAGACTTATTAGTCCATTGTAATATCATAGTGTTTAACTTTTCGCTTTTATCACTGAGTGCTGCTCGTTTCTATGTTTAATGACAGGGACGGCGTTTCCTAACGCACTTAAAGAAGCTTTTGAAACACTCAGAAATGTCAACCAAGCGGGTAAATCGCCACTGGAAAAACTCTTTAATGTTCGGTCCTTTGATGTTTGAATGCCTTTAAGGATGCTCGAATAACTGTTTGGATCGGAAGAAGC
Organism: Haematobia irritans; assembly: GCA_003123925.1. Taxonomy (NCBI): domain Eukaryota; kingdom Metazoa; phylum Arthropoda; class Insecta; order Diptera; family Muscidae; genus Haematobia; species Haematobia irritans. The sequence continues at coordinate 15,542 of PGFW01020200.1, forward strand.
TAAGATTTTTAGATCTCAACAAATATCTATCACCCCTCAAAAAAAAATCGCTTTCTTTAAATATGTTCCGAAACATATTTTGCAGGAAGCACATATATTATTGGATTTACTGCCGAACATTAATAATGTTTGTTTAATGTGAACATATTGTATGTTGGAAGCCATTTTGAGCCCAAATATTATACATTGAAGAATTTTCCCAAGACGATGTGCTCATTGCCTAACATACGCCGTAATTTTCACATTCCACGAAATTATTTTAGTTCTTGCACCTTTTCTGATAATACAAAATAATTGTTGAAAGAAATTATTCAAAATTTTATAAATTTTTTTTTATAAAATTTTTACGCTTCGCCTGCACGGAGAAATGCGAACGGCGAGGCCAGCTAATACCAATTTGTTAAGCCAACACATCTATCCACTGGATTAACGTACTCAGTGGTTAGCATGTTTGCCTTGCATGGGCAAAGGGTCGTGGTTCAATCCCTTGCTTCCGACTATATTAAATTTTTATAATGAAACTTCGAAATGTGGGTTTATTAAAGATTTATAGTCCAGTAACAGTGCTTTGAATATAAACGAAAATTGACTGATTTTTGGATAAAATATTATTTTTTTATTGCAAAATAAACAATTTTGTAAACAAAAAACTGTTTTGGTACAAAACTTTAAATTTTGGAAAGAATTTCAAAAAACTCTTAACAAAAAGAAGAACGTGGAGTCGAAGTATAAACATACATAAATTAATTTTATAAAATATAAAACATAACATTTAGTTAGGCGTGAAACAGAAATTTTTACTAGCAATTTAAAGTCACCGTCGCTCTAAAATGCCTTTTATTTTCTTTAAATAATTCATTTTAAAGAAATAAACTTTTTAAAAAATTGTTTTTAGCTGGCGCAAAAACTCGAAATTTAATGCCCGCTTTTATATTTGAGGTGTCCGTCAACTTCCGCGTGGACTGAACTTATTAATAAAGAGGAACTAAACAACTTTGTTTTTATACATTTTAGCTGTGTAATTTTTTCACTATTTCCTCCAGAATAGAACCCTATGAAATTTTGGAAAGAAATCGTTGCATGATTTAGATATAGCCCCCATATATTATCTTTTCGCCCGATATGTACTAATATACCGCAGCAGCCAGAATTTTATACCCGATTTGCTTGAAAATTTGTAGCAAACAATAACACTTAGTCGTATAGTCAAGTTTGATTGAAATCGCTTCAGATTTTAGATATAGCTCTCATATATATCTTTTGCGCACCGATATGGACTTATATGGCCCAGATAAGCCCAGATTTTTTGGCCGAATTTGGTTGAAATTTTGCACCTAGGAGTACAAATTAGTAAGTATAGTCCAAGTGTGGCTAAATTTGGGTATGAAATCGATTCAGTATTTAGATATAGCTCCCATATATATCTTTCGCCGAATATGCACTTATATGGAACACAAGAAGCCAGAGTTTTACCCGATTAGCTTGAAAATTTTGCAGGCAGGTAGTAACAATTGGTTTAGTATAGTCAGCGTGTCCCAAATTTGATTGAAATCGTTCAGATCTAGATAAGGCCTTTTCATAATATATTTTTTCGCCCGAATATGGGACTTAATATGGCCCCCAGAAGCGCAGAGTTTTTGGCCCAATTTTGGTTTGAATATTTTGCACTAGGAGTACAATTAAAGTAATATAGTCATGTGTGTGCCTGAATTTTATTGAAATCGGTTCAGATTTAAATAATAGGGCTCGCCATATATATGATTTTTTTCTGATTTCGACAAAAATTGTCAAAATACCAACATTTTCCTTGTTAAATCGCCACTGGCCTATAGCCGAAAAGTTGTAAAAATTACTCTAATTTTCCTAAAAACTTCTAATACATATATATCGAAGGGCGATAAATCAATAAATAAACTTTTGCGAAGTTTTTTTTTTTTTTTTTTTTTTTTTTTCTAAAAATTGCTCCAGATTAAATGTTTCCCATAAATTTTTTTTTAACTAACATTGGTTGTTTCCGCGGTTCCGCCCTAGTGCCATTTAGCCGACTTAAATTTTGGGTCCTATAGATTTTGTAGAAGATCTTTCAAATTCTGTCGCAGATGCGAGTGATATTTGGTATGTAATTAGGGACAAACCTTTATAAATATAGCCCCAACACGATTTAACGGATGTGATATGGTATCGAAATTTTTATTGAATGAAAAAAAGAACAATTAAAAAATATTAATTGAAATTTGCTGAAAAAATCAATTAATTTTTTAATGCAAGAATTTTTTTCTAATGCCAATTAAACTGTGATTGAGTAACTATCATCTTTCGTGATTGAAAGACATTTCAATTAAAAAAAATTAATTGGATCAATTAAATTGGTGAATTGAATCAGAAAGAAAAATTTTGTTTTGTGTGCTATTATTAAATACTTAGGAATAAGATACCAATTTGTAAATATTGTAAGTATAGCATTGTTAGTCTGTAAGGATTACTTCCCATAGAATGAATAATAATAAAGAAAAAAACAAGTATACACGGCCGTAAGTTCGACCAAAGGCCGAGAGCTTTAGTATCCCTCACCATGGACTTGCGTAGAACTTCTACTGAAGACTGCATCCACAATCGATTACTTGGTTGCGGTAAAAACACTTGCCGTGCAAGGTGTCTTAAAAACTTCCGCTAACACCGTAATAATAAAAATCCAACATAGTCCCATACGTGGTATATATTTAAATACTAAATATAAGGCCGATTTAAATACTTTATATAATTAAGTTTAAAGTTTCTATAGAAATAAGCATTTTGACAACATTTTCCTATAGAAGTAAAAATTTGGAAAAAAAAAACTTCTATATGAAATAAAAATTTGGAAACAATTTTCTTATAGAAATAAAATTTTGACAAAATTTTTTTATAAAATTTTTATAGAAATAAAATTTTGACAAAATTTTCTAAATAGACAATAACATTTTGAGCAATGTTTTCTATAAAAATAAATTTTGGTAAGATTATTTTTGGCTGGCGAGTGGCAACCATGATTTATGAAACCGATATGGACCAATTTTTGTGTGATTGGGGATCGGCTATATATAAACTATAGACGCGATATGGACCATTTTGGTCATGGCTATTAGCGGCCTTAATACTAACACCACGTTTGCAAAATTTCAACCGGATCGGATGAATTTTGCTCCTCTAAAGAGGCTCCGGAGTCAAATCTGTGAAACGGTTTTTTATATGGGGGCTATATACATTATGGACCGATATGGACCAATTTCTTGCGTGTTTTATAAGAGACCGCATTCTAAACACCCATGTTCGCAAATTCTACCGGATCGGATGAAACTTTGCTCCTCCAAGAGGCTCGCGGAGGACAAAATCTGGGGATAAGATATATATGGGGGCTATATATTATTTTGACCGATATGGACCAATTCTTGCGTGTTTATTAAGAGACGCACATTCTAACACCATGTTCCAAATTTCAAAACCGGATCGGATGAAGCTGTTGCTCCTCCAAGAGCTCCGGAAGACAAAATCTGGGGAAATGCGATATATATGGGGGGCTTTATATAATTATGGAGACCGATATAGACCAAGATTTTATGCATGGTCATTAGAAAACGCATTACTAAACAATCTTAGTACCAAATTTCGAGCCGGATCGAAATTAAATTTTTTCTCATTAGAGGCTCTTGCAAGCCAAATCGGGGG
>PGFW01020201.1:0-11643 GCA_003123925.1 Haematobia irritans
TGTTTTTGATAAAACTATCTGTTTTCCTGAAGGGACAAAAATACGGTGGAAAGCAAAAACTTGGCTGATAATTGAGTTTCCGGCACACTGGCCAGAGAATATCAAACAAATGTATTGATTGTTACTTGCAAAATTCAAGGTGCGTTGGAAATGAGCCGGATGACGGGTGCAACGCAAGTGGACCGCCGAAGGAGGTGGTGTTACCGACGTAAGACATTAAAAAAAATCCACAAAATGATTTTGAATGACCGTTAAAAATTGAATTAATCGAGATAGCAGAGGCCTTAAGATATTCAAAGGACCGAGTGAACCGGTCTCCGAGGTTGGAAAAGGACTCAAAGGAACCTGACTGGGCCTCTGTTCTTTTGAGGATGCGGCATGGAATAATTTGTAATCGATTATTTTCTTTGAGAAGGGAAAAACCATCAACAAGTGACTACTATTTATATGGCGTTATTGGAGCGTTTGAAGGTCGAATCGCGGCAAAAACGGCCCCTTGAAGAAAAAACGTGTTGTTCACCAAGACAACGCCACGCGCTACCACAACTCATCGGAACAGATGGCAAATAATTTGTGTCTTCGATTGCTTTCCCAATCCCACCGTAATTCTGCAGATTTGGCCCAGCGGACTTTTTCTTATTCTCAGACCTCAAAAATGATTGCTCGAAAGCGGAAAAAATTTGGCTGCAGATGAAGAAGTGATCGCCGAAACTGAGCTGCCTAATTTTGAGGCAAAAACCGAAGAAGTACTAACCAAAATGGTATCAAAAAATATGGAAGGTCATTTATAATCGTCATGTATCGCTTTCTTGAGGGAACTATTTGAAATAATAAAAACAATTTTTGACAAAAAACAAATGGTGTTTTTCTTTGTTAGACCGAGGTGACTAACATCACGTACTAAATTTCAAACGGAATTCAGGACAATTGAATTTGGTCTTCCAAGAGGCTCCGGAGGTCAAAATCTCGGTAATCGGTTTCTTTGCGGGCATATAATATAACTATTGGACCTATTAGTGACAATTTCCATCTTGCACGGGTTGGTTAGGGGGGGGGAAGGGACATTATTACTTACACCATGCCTACCAACATTCAGCACAGATTTGGTAGTGAAATGGTGCTTCTCTTAGAGGGCGCCGGGGCCTCGCAAGCCAAATCGATGCGGATTCCGGTTTAATATGGGCCTATATATAATATAATGGACCGATGTAGACCAATTTTGCATGGTCATTAGAGACCATATACTAACACCATGTAACCAAACTTTCAGCCGGATCGTATGATTTTGTTCTTCCGAAGGCGGCCTCTCGGAGGTCAAATCTGTGTGAATCGGTTTATTGATGGGGCGCCCGTATAATAATTATTGGACCGATTTCGACCAATTTCTGCAGCGTGTTTTGAGTCCAGAGTATATTAACACCACGTTCCAAAAATTTCAACTGATCAGAAAGAATTCTTGGTCTTTCCAGCAGGCCTCCGGAGGGTCAAATCTGGTAATCGGTATCATTTGGGGGCATATAATAACTATGGACGATGTTGGACCAATTTTTGCATGGTTGTTAGAGACCATTATACTTATACACCATGTACCAAATTCAGCCAGATTGGATGAACATGGTGCTCCTTCTTAGATGCCTCGCAGCCAATCGGGGGATCGTGCGATATTATCCCGTATGGGGCTATACTATATTATGGACGATGTGGACCAATTTTTGACATGGAGTTGTTAAGAGCCTATACTATAACACCATGTACCAAATTTCAGCCAGATCGGATGAATTTGCTTCTCTTTAGAACAGATCACAAGCCAAATTTGGGGGTCCGTTTGTATATGAGGCGCTACCAGGGTAAAAGGACGATATAGGGCCCATTGCAATACCATCCGGCGACCGCCTACATCAATAACAACAACTTGTCCAAGTTTCAAGTCAGATTAGCTATGTTTCGTTCGGAAGTTCAGGTGATTCAACAGACGGGCTGTATCAGATCGACTCAGAAGATTTCGACCAACGAACCCAGGAAATATATACTTTTAATGGGCGTCTTAGAGCAATATTTCGATGTGTATACAAATTCGGAAATGACAAAGCTTAATATACCCCATCCTATGGTGTAGGGTATACAAATTAATTAAAATAACTTCCTTTGTAGTTAAAATAAAGAACATCTTTGGGGGGACATTTTTAGATTTTTTTTTTGCTGGGAAATTTTTCTTTGTCATAAAATTTAAGCACTTGTGAAACAACACTTATTTGTACTGTAGGAGCACATAAATATCCAAGGTACTACACTGAAAATACAGTTTTCTTTTGTCAAGAAGGAAATATTAAGGAAACGAGATTTTCTTGTGTCTTTAAAATGATCCTGTAATAATAAAATAGACTTAAGTCAAACTACACACAAACAGTGAACCTACAAGAAAAGAAAATGTAGGTTAATTTTAGAAATGTTTAACTAAAGTGTATTACAAACTGCATACAAACGAAAATGATGACAATTTTTCTAATTAAAAGTTAAATTGACTTTTAAAAAAATATTCAATTTAAAATTTAATTAACCTAAAAATATTTTTAATAGAAACAAAAATCAATCACAAAAATTAATTGGTTAATTGAAATTAATCTGGCCAATGATATCATCTTTCTGTGGAAATATAAATATTTTGTCGTTACAATTGACTTTGGTGATTGATACTATAATTTCTGTAATTGAAGATATTTCAAGTCGAAATTAATTAGATCAATTAATTTTCTAGATTGAAGGTAATAAATATATTTCTGTGTATATTCTACAAATTCAAGAAAACTTCTTAGATATAAATAGGTTAATTTAAACAACAATACAAATGTATTATTGTTTAAATTAACTCATTAAATTAAATGAAAGGCAAAATTATTTAAGTAGGTTACACAATTGAAAGAAATACACTTAAATTTAATTGATTTTAATTTAATTATATTAAATAAATTCAATTAAACATATACAATTGGAAAATTATATCTGGAAGAAAGTGAACTTGTAACCATTTTAAACGGAGAGCTTGACAGTGGATGGGAGAGATTATATAATTATACCCCCGTAAAAAAATTAATGATGTCTAACGGTAAATTTTTAAAAAAATGTGTATGTTAGTCTTATAAAGAACTTTTATTGAAAAAAAAATTGTTTTTCTTATTTTTTTACACTTTTGTACGTTAGTAAAATATAGAATTAAATTTTTACTCGTGTTTTGTTTTTTATTGTTGGTTCGTACTGTGGGTTAGGTTAGGTTAGGTTAAAGTGGCAGCCCGATTAAGATTCAGGCTCACTTAGACTATTCAGTCCATTGTGATAGCACATTAACTAAAAGTACCTATTACATATGGGCACTTCTAGTGCCCACTGAACCTTCTCAATTATTTTTCTTCGCTGAACCAACCAGATTGTTCCAAAAACATTAGCAGACTGCTTAAGTTAACGTTTTCCAGATCCGCCAGTAATCTGAAGCTATATGCTCCTAAAAGTTGCTTGCGCTTTACACAAAATGCAGGACACTCACACAAGAGGTGTTTAATTGATTATTTTTCCACCGCATCATGACAGCTCATACAATAGTCATTATACTTCGCGCCAATAGTTTTTGCAAAATCGCCTATCAGGCAGCGACCCGTTATAGAAGATATCAGGAGTGATATCTGACGTCTCGAGAACATTAGCATATCTAGTGTGCGGTTTAAGTTGAAATGGGGCCATATTTGCTTGGTGTCGTTACAACCCTTGCAATTCTCCCATCGAACATTTGCCATCATAACAGCCTTCTCACGCAGTAGAAGTTCCCCTGGAATATGTAAGGCAGTCCCTAGCCTTGCCAACTCATCCGCTTCGCAGTTCCCCGGTATGTTCCTATGGTCAGGCACCCATATTAGGTGAATATTGTACTGCTCAGCCATCTCATTGAGAGATTTGCGACAGTCGATGGCCGTTTTCGAGTTGAGGAACACAGAGTTCAAGGATTTTATTCCAGGTTGACTGTCTGAGTATATATTGATGCCCTCATTTTTTGGAACATTACTTCTCCGCCAATTCGCCACCTCACTTATTGCTAATATTTCAGCCTGAAAAACACTACAGTGATTAGGTAATCTTTTCGCTATTCGAAGTTCCAGATCATTAGAATATACTCCGATACACTTGTCCATCCAATTTGGAGCCATCAGTGTAGAAATCTATATATTCTTTATTTCCCGGGATCTGTGTGCACCACGCCTCACTGTTGGGGATTAGAGTCTCAAACTTTTTGTCGAAAAGTGGACTCGCCAAAGTGTAATCCACTACGTTAGGCACATCTGGCATTATTTTGAGGACCGAACTGTGACCGTAACTTTTTCCGACCACAGCGATAGCTCGCGCAACCGCACAGCCGTTGTTGCAGCTGACTGTTTGGCCAAAATGTCTAAAGGCAATAGATGCAGCATTACATTAAGGGAATTTGTTTCTGTCTTGCTGAATGCGCCTGAAATACACAAATACGCCATACGCTGAACTTTATCTAAACAAGTCGGTTTCTGAAGTGCCGGCCACCAGACTACAACACCATATAGCATTATAGGTCTAAACCACTTTCGTGTATAGCCAATGCACAATTTTTGGTTTTAGTCCCACTTTTTTCCTATTGCCTTTTTGCACGAGTACAAAGCTACCGTTGCTTTTCTCGCCCTTTCTTCAATATTAAGCTTAAAGTTCAGCTTCCTGTCCAAAATAACGCCAAGGTATTTTGCACACTCACCAAAGGGAATTTCAATACCCCCTAAGGAAATGGGCGTTTTGCGATCTTTGCAGTACATGACTAATTCTGTCTTTGCAGGATTTACCCCAAGACCATTGTCTTTCGCCCATTTCTCAGTCATCCGGGAGGGCCTCTGAATAATATCTCTGATTGTGGATGGGAATTTTCCCCTGACTTCCAGAGCCACATCATCTGCGTATGCCACCACTTTTATCCTTTCTTTTTCTAGGGTAAACAGAAGGTTATTTATAGCAACATTCCAAAGAAGAGGTGATAGAACTCCTCCTTGGGGAGTGCCTCTGTTCACATACCTTTGTATGTTTGCTTGTCCTAGTGTGGCTGAAATACGTCTCTTCATTAGAAGTTCGTCTAACAGCCTGAGTATACATGGATCAACATTCAGAGTTGTCAGTCTATTTAATATCGAGCTCGGATGGACATTATTGAACGCCCCTTCGATGTCTAGAAACGCCACGATTGTGTATTCTTTGACAGATAGTGAGCTTTCAATAAAGCTGACTAGTTCATGTAATGCGGTCTCAGTAGACCTGCCCTTCGAGTATGCATGCTGTCGTTTCGAGAACAAACTTGAATCGATGCTAGTTCTAAGATAAATATCTATCATCCTCTCCAGAGTCTTAAGTAGGAATGAGGATAAGCTGATTGGTCGGAAATCCTTCGCCCTCGAGTGAGAGGCTTTTCCCTCTTTTGGTATGAAAACGACTTTTGTTTCCCTCCACTTTCCTGGGATATATGATAAGTTGATACATCCTTTATATATCGCCGACAACCAGGGGATAATTTTGTCAGTTACTGCTTGTAACTCCGCCGGAGTAATTCCATCAGGTCCGGGGGATTTGAATGGTCCAAAGCTATTTAACGCCCATCTTATTCTAGTTTCCGATACAATTTCCTCGACAGGAAACGACCGCTGAGCAACTGTGGCACCGCCAGTATATGGTTCAACCGTCTGATTTCCAGGAAAATGTGGAATGTGGTTTGTAATGTAATCAATATTTTTGTTTTGATCTTCAGCTTTAAAATCATTGTGTTGACTGAACTAAAAGAGTAGCTTAACCAACAGAGGAAAAGAATTATATTAATTTTAATTTAATTACATTAAATTTATCAATTTAAAGTAATTGTTTGTCATTTTTTATATTTCATACATTTATCTTTTTATTTGTTTCACCATTATGTTCATTTGTAGCTTTGTCTAATAATTTTATTGTAATTTTTGCTTTTTTGTTTATCTCCCACTTTTTTTTTTGTTTTGAATGATGTCCGTCATTTCCTTAGATTTTGATTTTCAGTTTCTTCACTGGTAGTGTTCCTCTTTTTGGTGTTAATTTAATTAAGCTTTAATGCCTTTCCTACACTTGCTATGTCATAATAAAATGCGTGACATTATTTCAAATATGATACCAGATGAAGTTTTTTGGTCTTCCGAGAGGCTCCGGAGGTCAAATCTGGTAATCGGTTTTCTTTGGGGGCTATATATAACTATGGACCTATGTGGACCAATTTTTGCACGGTTGTTAGAGACCATATACTTACACCATGTACCAAATTTCAGCCAGATTGGATGAAATGTGCTTCTCTTAGAGGCTCCGCAAGCCAAATCGAGGGATCGGTTTATATGGGGCCTATATATAATTATGGACCGATGTGGACCAATTTTTGCATGGTCATTAGAGACCATATACTAACACCATGTACCAAATTTCAGCCGGATCGTATGAATTTTGTTCTTCCAAGGGGCTCCGGAGGTCAAATCTGGTGATCGGTTTATATGGGGCCTATATATAATTATTGACGATTTCGACCAATTTTTGCATGGGTGTTTGACGGTCATATAATTAAACACCACGTCCAAATTTCAACTGAATCAGAAAGAATTTTGGTCTTCCAAAGAGGGCTCCGGAGGTCAAATCTGGTAATCGGTATCTTTGGGGGCTATATATAACTATGGACCGATGTGGACCAATTTTTGCATGGTTGTTAGAGACCATATACTTACACCATGTACCAAATTTCAGCCAGATTGGATGAAATGTGCTTCTCTTAGATGCTCCGCAAGCCAAATCGGGGGATCGGTTTATATGGGGGCTATATATAATTATGGACCGATGTTGGACCAATTTTTGCATGGTTGTAAAGGACCCTATTACTAAACACCATGTTACAAATTTCAGCCAGATCGGATGAAATTTTGCTTCTCTTAGAACAATCACAATCCAAATTTGGGGGTCCCGGTTTATATGAGGGCTAAACAGGTAAAAGTGGACCGATATGGCCCATTTGCAATACCATCCGACCTACATCAATAACAACAACTTGTGCCAAGTTTCAAGTCGATAGCTTGTTTCGTTCGGAAGTTAGCGTGATTTCAACAGACGGACGTGTTCAGATCGACTCAGAATTTCACCACGACCCAGAATATATATACTTTATGGGGTCTTAGAGCAATATTTCGATGTGTTACAAACGGAATGACAAAGTTAATATACCCCCATCCTATGGTGTAGGGTATACAAATTAATTAAAATAACTTCCTTTGTAGTTAAAATAAAGAACATCTTTGGGGGGACATTTTTAGATTTTTTTTTGCTGGGAAATTTTTCTTTGTCATAAAATTTAAGCACTTGTGAAACAACACTATTTGTACTGTAGGGAGCACAAAATAATATACCAAGGTACTACACTGAAAATGACAAGTTTCTTTTGTCAAGAAGGAAAATATTAAGGAAACGAGATTTTCTTGTGTCTTTAAAATGATCCTGTAATAATAAAATAGACTTAAGTCAAACTACACACAAACAGTGAACCTACAAGAAAAAAGAAAATGTAGGTTAATTTTAGAAATGTTTAACTAAAGTGTATTACAAACTGCATACAAAACGAAAATGATGACAATTTTTCTAATTAAAAGTTAAATTGACTTTTAAAAAAATATTCAATTTAAAATTTAATTAACCTAAAAATATTTTTAATTAGAAACAAAAAATCAATCACAAAAATTAATTGTTAATTGAAATTAATCTGGCCAATGATATCATTCTTTCTGTGGAAATATAAATATTTTGTCGTTACAATTGACTTTGGTGATTGATACTATAATTCTTTGTAAATTGAAGATATTTCAAGTCGAAATTAATTAGATCAATTAATTTCTAGATTGAAGGTAATAAATATATTTCTGTGTATATTCTAACAAATTCAAGAAAAACTTCTTAGATATAAATAGGTTAATTTAAACAAACATACAAATGTATTATTGTTTAAATTAACTCATTAAATTAAATGAAAGGCAAAATTATTAAGTAGGTTACACAATTGAAAAGAATACACTTAAATTTAATTGATTTTAATTTAATTATATTAAATAAATTCAATTAAACATATACAATTGGAAAATTATATCTGGAAGAAAGTGAACTTGTAACCATTTTAAACGGAGAGCTTGACAGTGGATGGGAGAGATTATATAATTATACCCCCGTAAAAAAATTATATGTGCAACGTGTAAATTTATGTTGTATGTTAGTCTTATAAAGAACTTTTATTGAAAAAAAAATTGTTTTTCTTATTTTTTTACACTTTTGTACGTTAGTAAAATATAGAATTAAATTTTTACTCGTGTTTTGTTTTTTATTGTTGGTTCGTACTGTGGGTTAGGTTAGGTTAGGTTAAAGTGGCAGCCCGATTAAGATTCAGGCTCACTTAGACTATTCAGTCCATTGTGATAGCACATTAACTAAAAGTACCTATTACATATGGGCACTTCTAGTGCCCACTGAACCTTCTCAATTATTTTTCTTCGCTGAACCAACCAGATTGTTCCAAAAACATTAGCAGACTGCTTAAGTTAACGTTTTCCAGATCCGCCAGTAATCTGAAGCTATATGCTCCTAAAAGTTGCTTGCGCTTTACACAAAATGCAGGACACTCACACAAGAGGTGTTTAATTGATTATTTTTCCTCGCATCATGACAGCTCATACAATAGTCATTATACTTCGCGCCAATAGTTTTTGCAAAATCGCCTATCAGGCAGCGACCCGTTATAGAAGATATCAGGAGTGATATCTGACGTCTCGAGAACATTAGCATATCTAGTGTGCGGTTTAAGTTGAAATGGGGCCATATTTGCTTGGTGTCGTTACAACCCTTGCAATTCTCCCATCGAACATTTGCCATCATAACAGCCTTCTCACGCAGTAGAAGTTCCCCTGGAATATGTAAGGTAGTCCCTAGCCTTGCCAACTCATCCGCTTCGCAGTTCCCCGGTATGTTCCTATGGCCAGGCACCCATATTAGGTGAATATTGTACTGCTCAGCCATCTCATTGAGAGATTTGCGGCAGTCGATGGCCGTTTTCGAGTTGAGGAACACAGAGTCCAAGGATTTTATTCCAGGTTGACTGTCTGAGTATATATTGATGCCACATTTTTTGGAACATTACTTCTCAGCCAATTCGCCACCTCTCTTATTGCTAATATTTCAGCCTGAAAAACACTACAGTGATTAGGTAATCTTTTCGCTATTCGAAGTTCCAGATCATTAGAATATACTCCGATACACTTGTCCATCCAATTTGGAGCCATCAGTGTAGAAATCTATATATTCTTTATTCCCCGGGGTCTGTGTGCACCACGCCTCACTGTTGGGGATTAGAGTCTCAAACTTTTTGTCGAAAAGTGGACTCGCCAAAGTGTAATCCACTACGTTAGGCACATCTGGCATTATTTTGAGGACCGAACTGTGACCGTAACTTTTTTCCGACCACAGCGATAGCTCGCGCAACCGCACAGCCGTTGTTGCAGCTGACTGTTTGGCCAAAATGTCTAAAGGCAATAGATGCAGCATGACATTAAGGGAATTTGTTCCTGTCTTGCTGAATGCGCCTGAAATACACAAACACGCCATACGCTGAACTTTATCTAAACAAGTCGGTTTCTGAAGTGCCGGCCACCAGACTACAACACCATATGCCATTATAGGTCTAACCACTGCCGTGTATAGCCAATGCACAATTTTTGGTTTTAGTCCCCACTTTTTTCCTATTGCCTTTTTGCACGAGTACAAAGCTACCGTTGCTTTTCTCGCCCTTTCTTCAATATTAAGCTTAAAGTTCAGCTTCCTGTCCAAAATAACGCCAAGGTATTTTGCACACTCACCAGAGGGAATTTCAATACCCCCTAAGGAAATGGGCGTTTTGCGATCTTTGCAGTACATGACTAATTCTGTCTTTGCAGGATTTACCCCAAGACCATTGTCTTTTGCCCATTTCTCAGTCATCCGGAGGGCCTCTGAATAATATCTCTGATTGTGGATGGGAATTTTCCCCTGACTGCCAGAGCCACATCATCTGCGTATGCCACCACTTTTATCCTTTCTTTTTCTAGGGTAACCAGAAGGTTATTTATAGCAACATTCCAAAGAAGAGGTGATAGAACTCCTCCTTGGGGAGTGCCTCTGTTCACATACCTTTGTATGTTTGCTTGTCCTAGTGTGGCTGAAATACGTCTCTTCATTAGCAGTTCGTCTAACAGCCTGAGTATACATGGATCAACATTCAGAGTTGTCAGTCCATTTAATATCGAGCTCGGATGGACATTATTGAACGCCTCTTCGATGTCTAGAAACGCCACGATTGTGTATTCTTTGACAGATAGTGAGCTTTCAATAAAGCTGACTAGTTCATGTAATGCGGTCTCAGTAGACCTGCCCTTCGAGTATGCATGCTGTCGTTTCGAGAACAAACTTGAATCGATGCTAGTTCTAAGATAAATATCTATCATCCTCTCCAGAGTCTTAAGTAGGAATGAGGATAAGCTGATTGGTCGGAAATCCTTCGCCCTCGAGTGAGAGGCTTTTCCCGCTTTAGGTATGAAAACGACTTTTGTTTCCCTCCACTTTCCTGGGATATATGATAAGTTGATACATCCTTTATATATCGCCGACAACCAGGGGATAATTTTGTCAGTTACTGCTTGTAACTCCGCCGGAGTAATTCCATCAGGTCCGGGGGATTTGAATGGTCCAAAGCTATTTAACGCCCATCTTATTCTAGATTCCGATACAATTTCCTCGACAGGAAACGACCGCTGAGAACTGTGGCACCGCCAGTATATGGTTCAACCGTCTGATTTCCAGGAAAATGTGGAATGTGGTTTGTAATGTAATCATATTTTTTGTTTTGATCTCAGCTTTAAAATCATTGTGTTGACTGAACTAAAAGAGTAGCTTAACCAACAGAGGAAAAGAATTATATTAATTTTAATTTAATTACATTAAATTTATCAATTTAAAGTAATTGTTTGTCATTTTTTATATTTCATACATTTATCTTTTTATTTGTTTCACCATTATGTTCATTTGTAGCTTTGTCTAATAATTTTATTGTAATTTTTGCTTTTTTGTTTAATCAGCCACCCCCCCCCCCCCCCCCCCCCCCCCCCCCCCCCGCCCTCGCGCCCCCCCCCCCCCCCCTTGGTGGGGGGGGCTGGTGACGGGCCGGGTTGAGCCCCCCCCCCCCCCCCCCCTCCCCCCCCCCCCTCCCCCCCCCCCCCCCCTCCCCCCCCCCCCCCCTCGCCCTCCCCCCCCCCCCCCCGCCCCCCCACCCCCCCCGCCCCCCCCCCCCACCCACCCGCCGCCCCCCGCCCCCCCCCGCCCCCCCCCTCCCACTTATTTTTTTATTGTTTTGAATGAATGTCGTCATTTCTTAGATTTTGAATTTTTCATTATTCCTTCATACTGGTCAGTTGTTGCCTGCTTTATGTTGGTGTTAATTTGAATTAAGCTATTAATGCCTTTCTGACACTTGCCTAATGTGCAACTCAATAAAATGCGTGACCATTATATCCAAATATGATC
>PGFW01020201.1:40956-55755 GCA_003123925.1 Haematobia irritans
TTCGTATAAACATATATATGTTCAGAAACTTCAGTGAGAGAGAGAGAGCCAGAGAAAATAAAAAAGAAAGTTAGGAGAAAATTTATTTTCCACTTCTTCGTAGATAATTGAATGAGTAACAAATGATGTAGTCTTAAAAAAAACCTTTTTTAAATTATTACACAGGAAAAAATATCACCAAAATATTCCCAATTAAAACGCTGATTGAAGTTGAAAACTTTTTCAATAGAAACATTAATTGATTGATACTATTGATATTTTAATCAAACTAGAAAAAATTAGTCAATGATTTTTTTTAATTTTCAATTAAAAAATTATTTAATGCAATTAATTTTTTAATCAATGCATGCTTGCATACGACAAACCAGTTTTTGTTTCCAAAAATTCTGAAAATATATATGCTTAAAGCAGTATGTGTTTGGGAGTATATGTTACAGAGGCGATTTTTTATTTAAGAGTGTACCAAACACGGCCCTCCAACTAAAAACACATGTTCAGTGTTGCCTCTGTTGGGGATTTTTGAGTTGGGGATTTGATGGACAATTTCTTAAAATTTTTGGATTTTGTTGGGAATTTATTTCAAATCTGTCTTATTATAATATTGATGCTCGCAAACTGGCATAACCAAGACTTATACCTTTTTGTCCAAGTTGTAAATTATTACGAATTTTCTAATGTCCGGTTGTTCCACTAATTTAAATGTCAAGAGGTAAATCATTTTTGTTTTTTTTTTTTATAAAAAGTTTTCACAGCTACATTGGGAATTTCTGTGAGGAATTTTAAGTTGGGGATTTTTTGGGGATGAAAGCGTTCCAATTTGGGGACAAGAGCTAGAAAATTCTGGCAACACTGCATATGCTAATTTTTTATGGGTCTACTCTTTTTGCCTCCCGTTTTTATTATCTCCATTTCAACTTAAACATATAAAATGTTTGGGGGAGTCTCGGTGAGCGCATAGTCCAAAATAAATGCACTCATACAAACACAGTTATCCACAACAAAATATGTCTCTCAAAGAGAGCAAGAAACATTTGGTCTTATTGTATTCTCTCAGTGGGTTATGATAGTGTCTTTCATAAACTCTCTTCGTTTACATCTTTATTTCTAAATGCTTATGTGTATGACCATGTGATATCCCAAATATAATATATTCAATATATTAACATATATGTCCCAAACATTTTATACCAATTTATAAATATCATATGCTTGCACTTAAAAATATTGTAGTAAAAATGCCCAAACACACATTTTTTATACCTGAACATATGAAAAATATATTTTGTTGTCCTCAAACATGTCGGGGAACATTTTCGTCGCAAAATATTTTATCATGTTTGAAGTCAGTATATTCTTTCTTTGGGTGCAGATACCGATCCAATGGACTCTTCTATTTGGATCATTCCTACATTTTTTAATGGAATGTCTCATATGTTGACATTGGTAGATATTTTCTATTAGAATTTTATGTTCACTTTCTCATATTAAAATCTCTATAATATTCTATATTTATATTTAAAAAGAAATGTGGACATAAACATATTTGACAAATTCACAAGAGACACAGTGTCTGTCTACAAGGTTACAAAATTATACGTCACAACATTTGCTCTTATAAATGTGATGACTATATCGGCATACATGTTGCACAATAAAAACAGAAGACATTGTATACCGTTATAAAATTTTTAAATAAAAACGCTTTTAATCCTTTAAAATATCATTATTAAAAAACCGCATATTTGGTTCATCAATATAAAAATCTTTATACAGAAAATCTTTGATTCTTTCAATTTATTTTTTATTATTTTATTGTTATTTTTTTTTAATTTATAGTAAACACAATTCTTGCATAGAATATTGTTATAGTTCTTTTTTCAGTTGTCTACAATTCTACATTGTTATTCATTACTAATTATTCCTTTTTTAATTTAAAACGCCAATCAAATGTTACATTGCCATGCGATGACATCAAAGTGTCAAAAACACAAAGTCCTCAGACAAAAACCAATTAAACTGTCAATGCAAGAGATATTTGTCGAAAATCAAACCAAATATAATAAAAACAAATAACTCATGGTCATAAACCAACAGTGCTACGAAGAACATCAAAGGTACAATTAAATAGCAAAATATTAGAAAAAGTAATCAAGAAGAAATATTACGAAATTCGAAACGAAAAAAAATAAAAAAAACTGCTAGAGAATTTATGGAGTTTTTTGAGTTTTTGTTTTCTACCGTTTATTTTTTTGCAAAACAAAAGTGTTTTATTTCATTTTATAATTTGAAGTCACTAATGGATTTATACAAAATTACAATGGGCTTAATTTTTTGAAATGTTTTAAATAAGAAATAATAAAATAAAATATACAAATAAAAAAATCAATATGTGTACTATTTTCTGTACAATAATACATCGACATAATAGTTTCCCTCCCTCAAGAACCCTCCCAACACGCCAGAGATCCGCCCAATTAATACTGGGCTATTGTCAAGAGCGAACCTAAAGGAAGCCAAGCGGACCTGAAAACTGCTAGGACGAGCAGCAGGTTCAAGGGCAAACTGGCTTTTCTGCGCGGAAGAAGGTGGAAAGGTGGCATGTACAAAATTTGATGGCAGGTGATATCAGCGTAGAGGCCGGATTCGATTTGAAAAAGCTAAAGGAAAGCCTAAACTGAAAATATTTTTCCTACGAATTTTGCTATAACTAATTGAACTTGAAAAAAGAAATTGTAATTTGATTTTTTCAAATAACGATTTCAACGCATTTAACACGCGTTTTTCCTCGACCTTAATTTTGACCGTCATCACCCATTATGGTTTTCAAATAAAAACTAAAGTAGTAAAAACGTTTCCAATTTTTGAAAGCATTTCACTTTCTAGTCAGAATATAAATAACAAATTTAAAGACGATTTTAATTGAAACGAAAAAAAATTTTCAGAATTATTAAGGCCAAGTAGATATTAGTTCAATAAAATTGTCTTTCATGTAAAAATACCTATTTTTAAGTCGAATCGTTTAACTATAAAGACAAAACGACTTCATTGAAAAACTGATCAACTTTTGGACAAGGAAAACCATTTTATATCAGAGAAATTCATCTTCTATGTTAAGCTAAATTCACAATTGTGTTTTAAGGACATGTAACATTTGCCCTCACGACAATATTTTTTCAGTGCATATCAATACCATCCCGCTCCAGTGAATCTCTCCCCACCATAATTGTTAATCTTCACCCACGATTTCAAAAAGTTTAGGATCAAGTGATTCCCCGCCGGATCATAAACCCCATCAACGTTCGCCCACACGTTAAGGAAGGAAGGACTTCTCAGAAATAATTCTTGGATTTTCGCGAGATACGGACATTTTGCCGTTTGTTGACAATAGCTACAAAGACTTATTCGTACCAAAACTGTAATTTATGCACATTTTTCATTGTGGTGCCACAGAAAAATAGTCATATTAAATTATTTATATTATTTTTATTGCAAAAAAAATTTGTTTGTGGTAAATTTTATTATTTTTTTTTTTTTTTTTGAAATTTTCCAGAGCCAAATAAAATTTTCCTTCTCCCAAAAATATATGTCAAAACTTTTATGAAGTGTTTTGCATGTGAATTAAACAAGTTATTGATATTTTGCCCAATAAATCATTTTTATAATTTTTTATGATTTTTAATGGAACGTTTGAAATACTTTCAAAATTCGCAGTTATTATGGAGGAGATTTAGCATTTTTTTAAATTTAAATAATTTGTACTATTTTATTAATTCTTATTATGTTTTTATCCAATTTGAAACAAAACAAGTATAAACATCGGTGAGATCGGCCGGGCCGAATCTTAAATACCCACCACCATGAATCGAAGATAATAGTTCCTTCGAAATGCAGGGGTTTGATGAAGAGCTGTTCAACCTAAATACATGTCTCGAAGATAAATTTAAAGATTTTACCCTATGAAGACATATATCTAAGATTCTTGGATATTATAAAACCATTTTTGTTTGAGTTTTAGAGGAATCATTAAAATCTTTGTAAGTGTGCAAGAACATGATGAAATAACGCCTTGATTTGAAATCTAGAATCTGTACACAGAAAAAAAAAATCCGTAGCTAAACTAACGCTAAATTTAACTTATTTTTATTGGAAAAAAATTATTTGCTTGTAGTTAAATTTTATTATTTTTATCGATTTTTCAGATTTTCACCCCCATTATTTAAATGATTACGAGAAGTAAAATCTGGAAATTTTACATTCATTTTCAATACCTTAAGAAGTGATCGTTCTAAGTATGTAGGCCTAAGCAAATGGACCGATAAAAACTAAATCCGATACACGTTTTTGAGAGTCTAAAATACCAGTATATTTCCAATTTCAGAAAAATCGGATAAAAACTACGGTTTCTAAGAGTTAAATCGCAAGATCGGTCTATTATGGGGCTATACTAAAACATTGACCGATACTCACCATTTTCGGCGCACCTCTTTATGGTCCGAAAATAATTCTAGATTTCAAAATTCATGCAAATTTGGATAAAAACTTTTGGTATTCTGTAAGCCAAAGTAACTCTGGAGATCGCGGTCTCTATATTATGGGGGATATACGAAAACATGGACCAATACACGCCGTTTTCGGTACATGTATTTGTGGTCCTACAGTACCTCTAGATTTCCAATTTTTAGCAAATAGGATCAAATTTACGGTTTCTATAAGCCCACGAAGTAAAATCAGGATATCGGTCTATATGGGAGCTATACCAAAACATGGACCGATACTCACCATTTTTGGAACACCACTTTATGGTCCTAAAATACCTCTAGATTTCCAATTTCAGGCAAATTGGATAAAAACTACGGTTTTAAAATCTCATGACCAAATCGGTGAGATCGTTTATATGGGGACTATATCGAAGAACTGGACCGATATAGCCCATCTTCGAACTTGACCTGCCTGTAGACAAAAGACGAGTTTGTGCAAAATTTCAGCACGATTGCTTCATTATTGAAGAATGTAGCATGATTACAACAGACAGACGGACATGGTTATATCGTCTTAGAATTTCTCCCTGATCAAGAATATAGTCGGAAATCGATAATTCGATGTGTTACAAACGGAACGACAAACTTATAATACCCCCGTCACCATTCTTTGGTGGTGGGTATAAAAAGTTAAAGTTTCCCCTTAACATATGAAAAAGCGAATTATAAAAAATTGAATTAAAAGAACTTCTTGTGTAGTTAAAATGAAGATCATCGCTAGATTGACATGTTTGAAAGTGCTTTTAAAGTTGTTGCTTTAGAAGAACATCCAATTTTTTGCTGGGTTTTTCATTACTTCATTAATCTTTTATTTTTTCATTATACTTCCAGGTTATTTCTTTTCTATTGACTAGAAATCCGCCTTGAAAATAGGCAAAGATTATTTTTTAGGTCACTGAGCTGTTTGGTTAGTTTCATTATCTATTTGAAACACAAAGGATTCTCACAATATAAAAAACTGAATCCAAATTCGTTTGTCTGTTTTGCAATCTTATCAAAAGAATGAATACTATTATTGGGCAATCACCACCGAAATTAATACTCTTAATCAAAGGGAATTCAAAAGTCCATTTAAAAAATAAATATAAATTTGTTTAATCCTGCTTTATAAGAACTATGACAGTTTTTTTTTTGTAATTATTGTGCCACATCTTTATATATAAGGGAATGACACTTTTTTGTGCCACTTTTTACAAATTCTAAACGTAACAATTGAACCTCATAAGTAACGATGGCTTATTGATGGATTTTTTAGTGATTTTTAATATTTTAAATATCTTTCAAAAATTTATTCAAATATAACGATTAAAAGCTCGAAATACGAGTAATTCAAAACAATACCTCCTTGTCGTTATTCCTATGAACACAATATTCCATGAAATCTCTTAAAAGATTGTTATTTATTTCCTTATAGAAATACTTCATTGAAAGTTTTTTTGTTTTTCAAAAATTGCGCATTTGTTGTTACTGCACAGATTTGCTATACCCTTCCACATTTGCAATATTATCATACAAGAATTAAATTTCCCCACTCGACCCTTACCATAAACCAAAACCGCAATAACAGACTTGGTGGAGATCGATTTATAGACCATGTAAACCTTTGCAGTTAAATAAAAAATTCAAATATTTCATTATTTATTCAATTTGGCATTTGACTGAGCGAGAACTTGCAAGATGATACTAAAGGGTGATTCTTTTGAAGGTTAGGATTTTCATGCATTAGTATTTGACAGATCACGGTGGATTTCAGACAGTGGTGTCAAAGAGAAAGATGCTCAGTATTGCTTTGACATTTCATCATGAAATAACTTACGATCTGCACAACGTCGAATTTTCAGTGAATGGGCCCTAAGAAAAGTTGGCAGAAAATCCGCTTTTTTATCGACAAATTTTGTTCAGCGGATGAGCTTCATTTCTGGTTGAATGGCTACGTAAATAAGCAAAATTGCCGCATTTGGAGTGAAGAGCCAACCAGAAGCCGTCAAGAACTGCCCATGCATCCCGAAAAATGCACTGTTTGGTGTGGTTTGTACGCTGGTGGATTCATTGGACCGTATTTTTTCAAAGAATGCTGTTGGACGCAACGTTACGGTGAATGGCGATCGCTATCGTTCGATGCTAACAAATCTTTTTGTTGCCAAAAATGGAAGAACTGAACTTGGTTGACATGTGGTTTCAACAAGAATGGCGCTACATGCCACACAGCTCGCGGATTCTATGGCCATTTTGAGGAAAAACTTCGGAGAACAATTCATCTCAAGAAATGGACCGGTAAGTTGGCCACCAAGATCATGCGATTTGACGCTTTAGACTATTTTTTGTGGGCTACGTCAAGTCTAAAGTCTACAGAAATAAGCCAGCACTACCAGCTTTGGAAGACAACATTTCCGAAGAAATTCGGGCTATTCCGGCGAAATGCTCGAAAAGTTGCCAAATTGGACTTTCCGAATGGACCACCTAAGACGCAGCCGCGGTCAACATTTTATATGAAATTATCTTCAAAAAAGTAAATGTCATCGGACAATTAACGGTTTCAAAATAAAGAACCGATGAGATTTGCAGAATTTTTGCGCTTTTTTTAAAAAAAAAAGTTATCAAGCTCTTTAACAAATCCCCCTTTAGATAGACGACTTAACGGTTCCAATGTATATTCTGTCATGGCATAGTTGCTGGCTCGGAAATGGGAAATCAGGGCAGGTAAACATGCAATTTAAGTAATGAAATCCCGGAAATTTATTTGTAAATGTTGTCACATTTTTTTGTACTATTTATTAACAAGGGCAATGAAAAGGGACCAGCCATACCATTGTCAATACAGATTGCTGTACTTCCAATTTCCAGATGTTTGGATAGAGCCATCATTTTACGGCCCCTTTCAGATAAAACAAATGGGGAAAAGTGGAGTATATGAAAATTAAACTCAAATTGTGGGCACATATTTCTGGTAGCTTCAGCAACATGCAGTGGTTTAAATAATAAGAGCATGTTTTTTCCTGTCCGTCTGTCTTGGTGCGAATTTTTATTAATATTTTTACATTTTTATAAAATATGAATCCACCAAACTCATGAAATATATCGCTGGTAAGAATTAACAATATAAAATTATGGGCAGGCTTGATAAGCCGATAATCCAAAAAGGGGGGAAGGGTTAAACGTTGGTATTTATAACCCAAATGACATATAATAATAATGTAATTAAATGGGCTTTAAAGACCATTTTTAGAGCATGACTGGCTGCATACCATAAAATTGGTGCGTTTAATCGTAGAAATACAACGAGCCGGTCCATTTTCCACAGATTCATCTACATACTGATTCACCATACAATCATCCCTGCGCCATTAATTTTGCTCAAAAATATCTCGAAAAATTGACTAAACGAATTGAATGTTTTTTTTTTGTAATCAGATTGATATCGTATGGCGATATGTTTGTCTAGGAATGAATGCATAAATTTTCATAATGGTAATTTCTTTCTTTTCGAAATCATTTGAATGGAATAAAAAATATTATGACTGCAAGTGATTTTAAAATTAAAAAAATTTACTATGAAATTGTGGCCAAATTGTAGCTATGAGTAAATATGCATTAGATAGAATCTGTGATATGGCTAGAATACCATGGGATTATGAAGTAATTTTTGTTTTAGGAATAGACTGGTAATGCAATTTAAGATATTTTAGACTTTATAATTAATAACATTTTTTTTTAAGTGTATAAAAAATGTAGGTCAAATTTTCTTGTCAGAATAATTTCTATTAATAATATAATTTTGTCAATAGAAAAGTAATATTTTTGTGCATGTTTATTAAGTGCAAAGTCGACTATGCAAAAAAAACCTTTTTTCCCAGGAGGTTCGAAAATGTAATTTACATTGGGTTTAGGAATTATTCAAAGTTATTCTAATAATTTGTTGGTAGTTTTTCTAAACAAGTAGAGAATGCTGATGAGGAATGTAAAGTTCCGAAAATGATCGTCCATCCAAAACATCTTGCAAGTGCCTAAAGGGCTTTGTCCCAATTAAATTTGACATTTGACATTTCTTCTGTTTCCCAGCAAACCAATTTGGAAGTCTTCTAAAGGCACCAACCTTTAAAAGCAACTTCCAAACACATGTCCTCCCAAAGAAGATCTTTAATTTTAGCTGCAACAGGAAGTTCTTTAATTAGCTATTTTCATGATTTTTAATACGAAAAATTTAATTTGTTGTTTTCAAAATAGTTAAAAAGTAGATTAAGGATAAATAATGGTAAAAACTATTATACATTTTTCTGACAAAAAAAATGTCAAATCCATTTTAGAAAAATGCGAATTTTTGAAAAAGTTGAATGCCAACGTTCCACACAAGCGTTAGGGAATGCAACTAAAACTCATAAAAAATTTTTTGAAATTATTTATTTGTCAAAATATCACAAAAATTTCTTAATTTCACATCCAAAACACTGAATTTCGCATCAACACCTTAAGAAGTGATCAAAATCCAGTGCAATGTTAAAAATGGTGGACATCCCGTCCTATGAAAAGCCCAATGTTAAATTGCATCGGCTTCTGCGCCAATTTGCAGCCACTTCCGGATCAAGAAAAAAACATTGTCCACTACTTTTTTTTGGCGACGGCTTTTTTCTAGGTATTAAACTAGCCTTGTAGTTTAGTCAGCGTATGGTTTAAGTTGAAATCAAAACAATAATAATAAAAAAAATGTCATTCTTGCTATTTTTGGGAAATCATACGAAAATTCTTTGCTTTTGCCAACGTTTCGTTCATAAAGGATTTTTGAGACATAGCTTGGGAAAAAGGAAATTTCTTAGTGCTAGTCAGAAAATTTTGCAAAAAAAATGAAAAAAAAATAAAAGTTAACTATCAAACAAATTTTTTTTTTGCAATAAAAATAAGGTTATAATTTAGCGGTGTAACTCGTAATAATTTCAATATAAAATCCATTTACTATAGTCTGACCCATATTTTCAAATAATAATAAAAAAAAATAATAGTCATATTTTCTACATAAGATTTTAGATTTTTTAAATTATGGGAGCTTTAGTAACATTGGAACATATATGATAGTTCAAAATAAAGTAAGAAAAATAAAATGAAGCTAATCTCGTACTAAAAGTCAACTACATTGATCCATTTTTAGATATTTCATACCATTGTAAAAAATAACAAAAATTTGCTTGCATTTTAGATATAGAAATGAATTGATAGAAAAAAAATAGCAATAGGTCAAGATTGAATAATGTTTAAAATTTTTAATTAAAAAAATATTGTACAATTAACTTTTTAAATCAAACTCGTAAGATAAGTTAAAAAATTGTAAATTTTTTTTTTTAAATTTTTAATAAAAAAATAGGTTGTTAAATAATTTTATGAATCAACTGAGAAATTTTAATGAACAACTGTTTAAGTTAAGAAAAAGTTGAGGTTTCGAGTTTTATAAACAATTAATTGTTCCAATTAAACAAATTTATTTAAAAAAATTTAATCATGTGTCGATTGCAAAACTCAATAATTGTTTAAAATGATTTAATTAAAATTTAATTGAAAAATGAATTGAAGTTAACTAATATAATTAATTCAATTAACTAAAAAAATTTAATATCAACCAACCAATTGCATGTTTTAATGAATCAAATAAAAAAATGAAATTGATTTTTGCAAATCAAATTCAATTATATTTTTAATTGAATCAATTAAAAAATTATTGAAATTGTTCCAATCAAATCAATTAGTGTTTTAAAATCAAATATTTTTTTAATTCCCAATTAAAAATTGTGAACTAATACTGTAATTTTCCGTGATTGAATTTCAATAAAAAAATTAATTGGATCAATTAATTATGTGATGAATCCAGAAATATTTTTTTGTGTATATAAGAAAATTTCGCTATAACAAAAATAGTTTTGGTAATACAGTTTTTTCCATAAAGAAATTTCGTAAATTATGTTTTATATATTTTCATCTAAGAAAATAGGGTTTCCAAAAGTTTTTGGTAAAGTATTTACTTAAAAAAAAAAAAATATGTAACAAAATTTTAGGTAAAAATATTTTCTATTTATTTTTGAGGTCAATTAATTCTATAAAAACTTGGTGAAATATTTTTAAAAGTTAAATCAAGTGAAGAATTTTTTTTATTGAAATACTTTTGAAATTATAAACGCCTTGTAAAAATATTTTTTAGAGGATATTTCTCTTCAAATCAAAATATGATTTCTACAAATAAATTAGATTTGAAGTTGGTAGAAAGTCTCCTAAAGCAATTTAAGATTTCTATAAATTTTCACGAAATCATAAAAATTGTTTATACTAGAAATTTTTGAATATTTGGAGAAAATAATAAAAATAAGTTCGAATATGTGAAATATTTTGGCATTGCAAAATTTATTAAAATATCTTTAATACAAAATTGTCGCAAAATTGCATGATGTGCATTTTTGTTTTTTTTTCAAACAAAAATCTTTGGTCAAATAATTTCTATAAAAATTTTGTTAGGTAAATATATGCTTGCATAAAAAATATATCCATATACAATTTTTGGGAAATTGTTTTCTGAATAATTTTAGGTTAGATAATTTCAATAAAAAATAACTTGAATCTTCTATAGAGAATATTTGTGGAATAGTTTCTATTACATTTTTTTTATCTAAGTGAAAACCATTTCGTCAAAAAAGCGTTTTTTCCAAAACTAGTCATATTTACTATAACAATAGATGTATAGGGAAACTTGTATGTAAAATATTTTTTAAAAAATTTTAAATATTTGTATAAAAATTATTATTTACAAATTTTGGTAAAATATTTTCTATGAACATACCTTTTTGGTATAATATTTTTCTATTTATTTATTTTTTTTTTTTTTGTATAATATTTCATATAAAATTTTTTCGTTGTTTTCTGACTAATTTGGTAGAAAAATATCTCCTATCAGGAATTTTTTGATTTCCTATAGAAAAAACAACATGTGAACACTATTTATAGACGCAATAATTTAAACAAAATGTAAATTCGATTTTGACATTTTTTGTTAAATATTTTTATAGACAATCTTCTACTATATATGAAATAAGACGGCGGTTTTCCTTCCTGAACGTTGGATGGTCGCAGGCTCTGTGAGGTATAGCAAAACAAATAATCAAGAAAAGTTTTAAGGAAAAGCGGGAAATCTTTTTTTACATACAGCGCACGGTTACAAAAATTATAATTTTGAATTCTTCGCAGTGTTTTGGTTATAACAAATTTTATTTTCACATGTAAAAATGTCGAAAACCAGTAGAGGGTAATCATGTGGTGAAAATAGGGTACCTCATTTTTGTTATCTGGGTGGAGAGGGGAAGCATCCCCCTTGCCCGACTTTCTCCGATTTTGGGGTGAAATTTCCAAATGGAAGATTTAGTGATGTCCCTACACACAAAAAATTTTTTTCACTGAATTTAATCACGAAATTAAATTGATCCAATTAATTTTAATTGAAAAATGTCTTAATCACAGAAAATGATAGTATCAATTAACACAATTATTGAAGGTCAAATTAAAAAGTTATTGAAATCCAATTAAAAAATTAATGTGATACTAATTAATTTTTGTGATTGATTTTGTTTCAATTAAAAAAAATTGATCATCAACAATTAAATTAAATTTTTAAATTGCAATATTTTTTTAAAAACTCAACAAATTGAAAAGAATTTGGTGAAATTTTTTTGCTGTGTAAGGCAAAGACCCCGCTACTCTTATTTATCTTATATTTGCCGCGGAGGGGGCCCTCTCCCTTTGTCCAGTATTTTTAAGTACAGTGAAAAAACTAAAAATTTTTTCGACTTACTGAAATTTTATGGAGAACTGGGGAGAATTATCAAATTTAATATGAGTTATTTGATTTTTTAATATTTGGTTGGTGAAAAAATAAAAGGGCCAAGGAGAACCTCATTTTCCTCAAAGTAAATACCGTGAAACAAATTAAACTTTTTCTCAAATTACTTGAAATTTCAAAGGATGTGGGGAGTGTAAATTATTATTATAATGGACGTTTGATTTTGTGATATTCGTAATGGAAGAAAGACCAAAGGGGGTACCCTGCTGTTTAAAAATTGAGACTTATAATTTGCTTTGAGATTTCTTGAACGTCTACACAATAAACTCTATATCATTTTTTCGATAATTGAAACGGGAGGGAGACGCTCAATGCTAAAACTGAAAAAAAAACTAGAATTTCCAAGTTTACGTTGTAATTTACAAAAGGCCGTAGGGAAGGTTAATGAAAATCAATATGGTGTACTTGATTTTTGGGTATGAAACTCTTCTATGAAACTTGAAGGAAAGTTTACATATTTTCTTGGAATAGAGCAAAATCTAAACTTCTCCGATTTACTTGAAATTAGGAAAAGATGATTAAATTTATAACAGGGACATGATTTTTGAATGTTTGGTTGGGAAGGGGAAATAGTGAAAGTTTGGTAGTTTGTGAAATGAAGTATTGGGTAACAGCGAATTTACGAGTATCTGGAGCGAAGGAGGGGGTTCCTTTTGTCCCGATTTTTTGAAAAATAGAAAGTAGAGGATGTACAAATCCTGCTACTTTCTATTTTCAAAAAATCGACAAAAGGGAACCACGGCCGCCGCCCCTCCTTTCGCTCCCAAGAATCCGTAATTCGCGTTACCCAATATTCATTGTCAAAACTACCAAACTGACTATTCCCCTTCGCCAACCAGACATCGAAAAATCATGTACCCTGTATAAATTTAATCATCTTCTCCTAATTTCAAGTAAATCGGAGAAGTTTAGATTTTGCTCTATTCCAAGAAAATATGTAAACTTTCCTTCAAGTTTCATAGAAGAGTTTCATACCCAAAAATCAAGTACACCATATTGATTTCATAACCTTCCCCTACGGCCTTTGTAAATTACAAGTAAACTTGAAAATTCTAGTTTTTTTTTCAGTTTTAGATGAGGTCTCCCTCCCCGTTTCAATATCGAAAAATGATATAGAGTTATTGTGTAGACGTTCAGAAAATCTCAAGCAAATTATAAGCTCAATTTTTAAACAGCAGGGTACCCCTTGTCTTCTTCCATTACGAATATCACAAAATCAAACGTCCATTATAATAATATTACCTCCCCACATCCTTTGAAAATTTGCAAGTAAATGGAAAAAAGTTTAATTGTTTCACGATGTACTTGAGGAGAAATGAGCTCTCGCTTGTGGCCTTTTATTTTTTCACCACAAATATTAAAAATAATCAAATACCGTGCATATAAATTTTGATAATCTCCCCAAGTTCTCCATAAAATTTCAGTAAGTCGAAAAAATTTTTTTTTTTAGTTTTTTCACTGTACTTAAAAAAAATATGTGGAACAAAGGAGAGGCCCCTCCGCGCCAAAAATAATAGATAAATAAAGTAGCGGGTCTTTGCCTACACACAAAAAAAATTTCACCAGGAAAAATTTTCCAAATGTTGAGTTTTTAAAATATTCAATTAAAATTTAATTTTAATTGTTGAATCAATTTTTTTAAAATTGAAACAAAAATCAAATCACAAAAATAATAAGTATCAATTAATTTTTTAATTTGAGATCAAATTAACTTTTTAATATGACCTTGACATTAAATTGTTTAATGATACTATATTTTGTGTATTGAAGACATTTCAATTAAAATTAAATTGATCAATTAATTCGTGATTAAATCAGAAAAAATTTTTTTTTGTGTAGACATCACTAATCTTCTTGGAAATTTCACTCCAAATCGGAGAAAGTCGGCAAGGGGATGTCCCCCCTCTCCACCAGAAAATTAACAAAAAATGAGGTACCCATTTTCACCAAACATGAATTACCCCTACGTTTTCGAACATTTTTCATGTGAAAAATAAATTTGTTTATAACCAAAACAACTGCGAAGAATTCAAATTATAAATTTTTGTAATGTGCGCTGTATGTAAAAAAAGATTTCCCGCTTTTCCGTTAAAACTTTTCTTGAAAATTATTTGTTTTGCTATAAACCTCAACAGAAGCCTGAGACGCTATCCAACGTCAGGAAAGGAAAACCCGTCGTTATTTCTTAAGTAGAAGATTGTCTATAAAAAATATAACAAAAATGTCATCGAATTTACATTTGTAAAATTTGCGTATAAATAGTGTTTCACATGTTGTTTTTTCTAATAAGGAAATCAAAATTCCTGTAGGACGAATATTCTAGCCAAATTAGTCAAAAACAACGAAAATTTTTATATGAAATATTATACAAAAAACAAAAAAAATAATAAATAG
>PGFW01020204.1:21555-32390 GCA_003123925.1 Haematobia irritans
AAACATTCTGCTTTAATGAAAAATTCTTTGGGTTGTAGAACAATGACAAATTTCGTACTTTTAACGATTTTTTTCGTTCTTTTTAATAAACCAACCCCCTTATCTTGAATATCTATACACCGAAATATTTATTTATTTATTTGCTTGAGATTGGAAATCTAGATGTATTTTTGGTCCATAAGTAGACGTGCCCAATATAGTATTTATATATCGGCCCATGTATTGGTATACTTGATCCAAAAAACGAATGGATGCAAAATTTCCGAACGATTGCTTCATTATTGAAGGCTGTGTGGTGATTACAACAGACAGACGGACCACGTTATATCATCTTAGAATTTCTCCCGATCATGAATACAGATATAATGTATCTATATTCCTCCTGGATGGACATTGGTAGGCAAAGTAGTCAACGTACTGATACTATTATACCTCATTTACATTACACTTCCAAAATCCATTTTAACTAGATTTCAACTGTCATATGCTTTATAAAAAGAGATTTGAAATCCACTTTTAGTAGATTTCGAACCTAATGTGAATATGCTATTAAATAAGATTGCGGGTTTCGCATATATTTAATATTTTGAAATAGAATATACTAGATATTGCTTGGTAAATATACATAAATACCAGTAAGAAAAAGTTCCACTTTCAGTTGCAACTGCGGTTGTTTGGAAACTGGTTTTAAAACTGTTATTCATGTTTTGTAAAATTTTCCAACACGAAGCAAGAAAGTGCTTGATATAAACGAAATAGATAGTGATTTTGAATTAAAAAACAAAGTATAGGAATCGGACAAAGTTTGCGATTCCCGTTTTCTTAACGTTTTATTTAATTTGTGTGTAGGAAATATATCTGAAATAGATTTAAACTCTGCCAAAATTTCCCGTATCGGATTTCACGGATTTTGATTTTCTATTTTTTGTATTATTTGCGAGCCATAGATAAATACATAAATTAATAATTTTTAAATTTCTTTCTATTAATTAAAGTTTCGCAATAAGTTTGGTATTTGTTTGTGTTCAGAGGATTTTATTTTTTTAGTTCTGAAAATTATATATTTTTTTTGGTGTAGAAAGAAATCTTAGTAACACAATTTATTTTAAATATGAAATAATTAAAGGTAATATGTTTATCTATTCGGGGTTAAAGGTTTACCAGATTTGGTTCATTGAATATATTTTTATTTTGTTATTTGTTCTCAATAATTCAATTCTTATAAAAATAAAATTGATTTCATGCATGTCAGTATTTCAAATGATAACAATGGAATGTAGAAAATGCAGAAATTTCTAGCATTTCATGAAATATCAATAGAAACGACATGAAAAACATTACTAAAGGACATTGCCAAAATGACGGTATAAACATTTGGCATTTTCTCTTGATAGGCCCAATACATATATTGATAATCAAAAAAATGTTATTGCAATCAGAATTTACATATATGTATAGACATGTGTATATGTATGTATGTATTCAATGCATATTGTAAAGAAATTTCACAAAGAAAAATAAATTGTCCTGAAAAAATTCCAAATGAAATTCTACAGATTACTGAGGTCAGAGATAAATGTTTTTTCTATTTGTTAAATTGTCAATAGAAATTAGAAATTTGCTTACCATTAGAAAAAAGATTTAAAGTTTTGTCTAATCGCAAAATAAAAAAATGATAATATGCGGGCTACCTTTTTAAAATAAATACGTATAAAAACTACAAAAAATAAATACGTATAAAAATATAACATTAATCAACAAAATTTCATAATCTCTGTAAGTGAATTCCATTTTATTTGCCATATAAACTGAGAATGGGCTAAATCAAAAATTCTACAAATAAAACAAATTTACATTAGGCTTATGTTCGTCATTTTGTATAACTACGCTCAAGGTAAAAAATTTAAAGCAATTTGTTTTTCCGGTATAATCTCTCTATGAATGTTGCGGATTATACAGCGAGAATCCAAAGCTTGAATTTTCAACTTTTTTTGTAGTTTGGAAAGTTTTACTGTTCCAGTTTTTTGAAAATTTGAAAAGGTTTACATTCGTTATTTAAAAATTTGTAAATGTAGACTTTCCAATTTGGCAATTATTGACAAGTTGACTATTAAAGTCAAGATTTTCCATTTCTTAATAGTTTTCTGCAAAAACTATAAATCACAAATAAATTTAATTTAAAATCGACTTTTAACTTTGTCATTCCGTTTGTAACACATCGAAATATTGCTCTAAGACCCCATAAAGTATATATATTCTGGGTCGTGGTGAAATTCTGAGTCGATCTAAGCATGTCCATCCGTCCGTCTGTTGAAATCACGCTAACTTCCGAATGAAACAAGCAATCGACTTGAAACTTGGCACAAGTTGTTATTATTGATGTAGGTTGGATGGTATTGAAAATGGGACATATCGGACCACTTTTACGTATAGCCCCCATATAAACCGACGCTCAGATTTAGATTGCGGAGCCTCTTGGAGAAGCAAAATTCATCCGATCCGGTTGAAATTTGGTACATGTTGCTAGTATATGGTCTTAACAAACATGCAAACATTCGTCCACATCGGTCCATAATTATATATAGCCCCCATATAAACCGATCCCCAGACTTGGTTTGCGGAGCCTCTAAGAGAAGCAAATTTATCCGATCCGGTTGAAATTTGGTACATGGTGCTAGTATATGGTCTTTAACAAACATGCAAAAATTCGTCCACATCGATCCATAATTATATATAGCAACCATATAAACCGATCCCCAGAATTGGCTTGCGGAGCCTCTATGAGAAGCAAATTTTATCCGATCAGGTGCAATTTGTTACATGGTGTAGTAATTGTCTTAACAACATGCAGAATTGGTCCATATCGAGTCCATAATTATATATAGCCCCCATATAACCGATCCCCAGATTTGGCATTGCGGAGCTCTTTGGAGGAGCAAAATTCATCCGATCGGCTTCAAATGTGACGTGGTGTTAGTATATTGTCTCTAACAACCATGCAAAAATTGGTCCACATCGGTCCATAATTATATATAGCCCCCATATAAACCGATCCCCAGATTTGGCTTGCGGAGCCTAAAAGAGAAGCAAATTTCATCCGATCCGGCTGAAATTTGGTACATGGTGTTGGTATATGGTCTCTAACAACCATGCCAAAATTGGTTCACATCGGTCCATAATTATATATAGCCCCCATATAAACCGATCCCCAGATTTGGCTTGCGGAGCCTAAAAGAGAAGCAAATTTCATCCGATCCGGCTGAAATTTGGTACATGGTGTTGGTATATGGTCTCTAACAACCATGCAAAAATTGGTTTCACATCGGTTCACTAATATATATATAGCCCCATATTAAACCGAATCCCCAGATTTGGCTGCTGGAGCCTATAAGAGAAGCATATTTATCCGATCCGCCTGAAATTTGGTACATGGTGTTTGGTATATGAGTTCTAACAATCGTGCAAAAATTGGTCCACATCGCGGTCCATAATTATATATAGCCCCATATTAAAACCGATCCCCAGATTTGGCTTGCGGAGCCTCAAAGAGAAGCAAATTTCATCCGATCCGGCTGAAATTTGGTACATGATGTTGGTATATGGTCTCTAACAACCATGCCAAAATTGGTCCACATCGGTCCATAATTATATATAGACCCAATATAAAGCGATCTCCAGATTTGGCTTGCGAAGCCTCAAAGAGAAGCAAATTGCATCCGATCCGCTGAAATTTGGTACATGGTATTGGTATATGGTCTCTAACAACCGTGCAAAAATTGGTCCACATCGGTCCATAATTATATATAGCGCCCATATAAAACGATCCCCAGATTTGGGTTGCGGAGCCTCAAAGAGAAGCAAATTTCATCCGATCCGCCTGAAATTTGGTACATGATATTGGTATATGGTCTCTAACAACCATGCAAAAATTGGTCCACATCGGTTCATAATTATATAATAGCCCCCATCATAAAACCGATCCCCAGATTTGGGCTTGCGAAGTCTCCACACGAGAAGCAAATTTCATCCGATCCGGTTCAAATTAGGAAACGTGGTGGTTAGTATAATGGTTTGCTAACAACCAATTACCAAAATTGGTTTCCAATCACACAAAAAATTGGTCCATACCGCGTTCATAATCATGGTTGCCCACTAGAGCCAAAAATAATCTACCAAAATTTTATTTCTATAGAAAATTTTGTCAAAATTTTATTTCTAGAGAAAATTTTGTTAAAATTTTAGTCGGTTCATATAAAATTTTCATCATTGTCAAAATTTTATTTCTATAGAAAATTTTGTCAAAATTTTATTTCTATAGAAAATTTTGTTCAAATTTTATTCGGTTCACAATCATAGTTGCCACTCGAGCCAAAAATAATCTACCAAGATTTTATTTCTATAGAAAATTTTGTTAAAATTTTATTTCTTTTAGAATTTTTGTCAAAATTTTCTTCCTATAGAAAATTTTGTCAAAATTTTTATTTCTATAGAAAATTTTGTGAAAATTTTATTTCTATAGAAAATGTTGTTAAAATTTTATGTCTACTTTGTCAAACTGATTATATACTTTATTGGATCGATCTTTTTTGATTTACATATATAGCACGTATGGACTTTACATAAATTTAGAAGAATGGTGTGAGGAGGTTTTTAAGATACCTTGGCCATGGCAAGCGTTATCCGCAACTATAAGATAATTCGGATTCTAGAATGGCAGTGTTTAGAAGAAGTTTCTACGCATCCATTTGATGAGAGGCGTAACATAAAGCTTCAGGCCTGGGCGAAACTTAGGCCACGTATATACTTGTTTTTAATTTAATATATACACGTATGACTTATTCTAATACAAATTTAGGAAGACGGCATGTTAGCGAGCGATTTAAAGGTACCATTGCCATAACGGCAAGCGTTACTCAAGCAACGCAAAGTAATTCGATTAAGTGGATGGCACGTGTTTAGAAGAAAGTTTCATATTGCAATCCATGGTGGAGGGTACATAAGCTTCGGCCTGGCACGAACTTATGGACCGTATTATACTTGTTTTATATTAAAAATGCCGACCTATCAAAAAGTGACGATTTTATACAAAACGACAAATAGGTGAAAAACGAAAAACCGGTCCACCGGTTTTGATACACTCTATTAGGTAAATAGTTGCCACAATGTAAATGCTATTCCAGGTCAAGGCCCATATCCAAGGCTTATGATTTTTCTTCTATCGAAAATACACGCAGACAACTCTTTTGAAATTCGATGGTTAAATAATTCCAAAACAAAAAAAAAATTATATACAATAATTCATAATAAAATAATATAAAGTGCGGGATGAAGTCCAGGCAAAAAATCTTGCGTCTGAGTCTAATGAACATAAATTTCTTTGAGAGTGAACGCGAGGTGAAATGTGCTGTGGGCCCGCAATCAATTCATTGGCATTTTGATTTTTGGATAAATTGATCCATTTGAACTAAAATCGTGTGAATTTTCTTTGAAACAAATACATAAAAAATTTTCAATGCAATTTGATTGGAGTACAATAAATTTCTTTCTCAACAATGTGAAAATTTAAATAAATGCATTTAATTATGTCCATGTTATTTTGTTAAACGCAAAATTAGAGGAGACTAATTATGAAGGAAATTATTCGGTGCGAATTGATATTGTTTGTTATTTTAAATGGCATTACAATGAGGAATAAGGCAAAGCCGTTGGGCTTTCATAAATGTGTTGGATAGCCGCTTAATATTTTATTAATATTACCACTATATGAGAAATAAATAAAGTACAACTATTTTAAGTGATATTAAATTTTGAATTTTATTATTTCATAATAGCCTATTAAAACTAAATAACAATTTGGGGTTAGATAATCATATTAATGTGGAAAATATGGATTGAGGAGAGCAAACCATATGTGTCATAAATCATGCTACAGGAACAATCACTATAAATATAAAAGTATTCTATTCATTAATTTGGATTGAAAGCATAAGATCAGAAAAAATATTATATGCACCAAAAAATATATGCCATTGATTGTCATAGTATGTTTGAAAAAAAAAAAATAATAAAGATGTTTCAGTATGGTGTTCTAAACAATTCCAATAATATGATGGCCACATTTCTACTTCAATCTACCATGAAGTGTTTTTCTAAATTTGCGTCCTTCCATACCAGCTAGCTTCCTGTTATTTTTGGCAGTAAGAAATATTCCCTTTATTCTCAATTTAATAGGATACCGTTATCTAGGCTGTTTCTTTTTATATACTTGGACATTAAAAATTTTTATGAGACTATCTAAAGCATAAGATTGCCAACTTGAGCCATAATCGAAGACAATCTTCCCCATAATAAAACGCTCAGTAAAGAAGAAGTAATTTTGTAAATTTCTGAAATTTCTAAACATATAAAATAGATTTTGTAAAACGTTCGCGCTTTCGGACTTACCAATAGTAGTGAATTAAACCATAAGCAGCCTTCTCAGAGGTTTACTATCATTTTCTTATATGCAATAAATATTATGCCAAATACAGCGTAAGGATTCAAAAAATCTAAAGTGACTTTTTGTGATCTTTCAAAAAAGTCTAATATAACTTTAGATTTTTTTTTTTTTTTTTATTGAAATAAAGTCAAAAAACGGACTAATCGACCATTTGGATGTTAAGCCAACATGTTGATATAATGCATCAAAAAACACTAATTGAACTTTACAGAAAAATAGTCGAATTTTGCAATTGAAAAGGGAAATGTGATAAAGTTAAGTCCTTTATAGCTGAAAATTCATTCAAGCTTAATCGGAAGTCTGAGACTGTGAATAAAAACGTTAGAAATCTAATTTTTATAAAAAAAAAACAAAGAAATTTAGGAAACTCACACCTTAATGTAGAGTCAATAGTTTGACTTCATCGACACTATCATTTATGATCGCCTTTAGCCAGCCACTAGCAAGTGACAATAATGGACTATCACTGTCGTTGAAGAAAAATCCCCAAATGGGATGCCTGGGTCGCAGTCATCCATACGAAATGGAGTCAATATTTTATCTATCTGTCGAAAATCCCAAAGACCTTAATCTTCCATTAAAGTTTTAATTAAAAATCAAAACGGTTATGCGAACATCTTAATAAATTATATGCAGTACTATCTTTAATAAACCGCTAATAATTGTAAATATTTCATTTATTCCTGTAATGTTTGTGGTGGGTGGATATTGACATCTCCTTTAAAATGGTATGTAAAAAATAATGCCTTTGGACCGAGTCCTAAGTTTAAATATCAAGTTGACGAGTCAAAGCCATTAAAATTTGATTTACTTAATATTTTTAAATGTGATTAACAATTATGTTGGCCTATATTACATTTACAAATTATATACATTGGCCTTATCCAAAGCAATGTTATGAAAAAGCATTAATATTGGCATTTATACATCTTAATTGTATCCTCGTGGCAAGAGAACATAATAAAATACAATGTAGAAACAAATGAAATTTATTTTGTGTATCAAAGATCGAAAAGTATAATAATTTAATAAAAATATAAGGATTATTTAATGTGAGGTGAAAAAAACAAGAGGATGAGCTAATAAACAATAAAATTAAGAAAGCAAGAGATAAGAGCCAAAGAAAACACAAAGTGTCAAAAATTTAAATAAAAGTTTTTGTATTAAGTTCCTTGTATTAATGTGGCTACCTAAATATCGATTTAAGTATTTTAATGCTAATAATTTTCTTTGATAAAAATAAATCTTATGAGATTGACCATAATAATGGTATTAAATAATGGCTATAATAGGTAATGTTAACGTAGCCGACCCTACGTGAGACCATAGGTCAAACCTTATGAATTAACGTACCGTCACATTTGAGGTGTATTACTAAAAAGAAAGTTCGTTACTTTGTGATCTTTTTTGTAAGTTGTTGTGATTACATTTTCACCGATTTCACCTAAAATATACCTTGCATTCGATTGACTAAAAAGTTTTAATCCTATAGTCTTACATGTGAAAATCGTTAGTTTCATGTATATGAGAGTTACACGCAAAGAAAACATTACGAAATTCATAAAAGTTGGTTGAAATCATATTAATAGTTGTAGTGACCACGAAAAAAATTAATTATCTATACCAATTACTGAGAAAAAAAAAGTTGTGGAAAAATTTATTTTTTTCGAAAATATTTTTGGGTGTTTTGTAACGCAAAAACGATTTTTTTCCCCAAAAATACAATCAAAGCCGGTAAGAATATGCAATTCTTAAAACATTTCAAAAAATTAAAAAATTTTTTTTAAAAAATTTATTTTAAATTTTTTTTTTTTTTTCAAAATATCACAAAAAATTTTTTTCCTTAAAATTTCAAACGAGTCCATAGAAACCATTGAATTTTTTTTTCGAAATTCTAACCAAACCTTAAAAGTAAATTTCTTTTGAATCGCAAATTAAAATTTCAAGTCGCAAACGGCTTGATAGAAACAATGGAACTTTGCTCAGTTCCCTTTTATGGGCAAATACCCCCTTTGTTTAAATTTCATCGCTGTATTTCTTTTCATAGCGTTTACAGAAGATTTATTTCTATGCCCGAACCCTTCTTTTCCACGGATAGAATTCCCCTAAAAAAAGATTACATGTGCTTCACAAAAATTACAGATAACCTTTTAGGGGTTTTTTTTGGCGATCTGAACCTCTTAATTTGGGTGTTTTGGTTTTTTAAAAAATTTATGACTTGTGAGTGGTGGAGTTATTTTCTTTTTTGTATAAAGGTAGGTTTATCATTTGCCATCGGTCGCCATAATTTCCACCCAATAAATAACATAAAAAGTATGACCATAAGAGAAATAAATAATGGAGTTAAAACGAATAACGGGAACTAAAGTAGGAGCCTGAAGAAAATTTTGATTAAAACGAACCAAGAAAAATTGAAATTTCCTGTAAACTTGAAGGTCAGAATTGACCGAAATTCGCAACGTTTCGCAGTTGTTTTTTTTTTTCGGTGAACTAAATCAATAATCGCGGAGAAAACGGGAATTGCAAACCAACCAATTTTTTGGAAAAAAAAATGAGCCCTTGGACTAAAGGCCGTTTTTTTTGATTTTTTCGAAAAAGTTGCAAAAAGAGCTCAACCCGATGTACAAGAAAAAAGGTAAAAGTGGGTAAGAAAACCAATAAATGCCGAAAAAATTATTGAAAAAAAAATGTTCCCCTTTAAAAACAGCAAATATTGAAAAAAACTTGCGCAGACCAAAAACATCTCGGCCGCCCTAAAAACCCTTTTGAACCATGCCCAACAGGGCTTTTTAACTTAACCTTTAAAAAACAAGTGGTAAAGCTTTTAAAAAGCTTTTTTCGGTACAAAAATTTTTTTTTCTAACCATTTTTGAACAAATATTTTTTTTGTCATTGGCTTTTTTTTATAAAAATTAAAAAATTTCGTCCGAATCTTCACCTAAAGAAAATAAAAATTTTGTTTTTTTCCCCAAAATTTTTTTTCTTTGTAGAACTTTTTTAAAAAAAACTTTTTTTCCTCAAAATTTTTTTACTTACAAATGGAATTGAAAAAAGTTACTTTTAATATTAAATGGAACATTTTTTTGTCCCAATAAAATTTTTTTTTGACCCAAACCGTAAAACATTTTTCACCAAAAATTACAAAAGTATTTTTTTCGTTGTCAACTTAAAATGAAAAATAAATTCTTTTAATTTAATAAACGAAAAAAAACATTTTTTCCCATACTATTTTTTTTCCAAATGGGCTTTTTAAAAATTTTAAAAAAAAAAAAACAAACTATTATAAAAGAATAAATTTTTTTGTAATATAAATAGTTATTATTGCAATTGGTTCTTATAAGGAAATTACAATGTTTTCTTACAACAAAATAAAATTGTCTTTTTTTGCCGGCATTTTTTTTTTTTTATGGAAAATAAACTTTTTTTGAACGCAATCTCCAAAAATTTTTCGATTTTCGATTTTCCGCAGAGCTTTTTTTTTTTATTTCGGAAACCTTAATTAAAGGCCAAAACAAAACAAAACGTAAATACACCCAAAAAAGGTTGTGAAGTTTTATCGAAAAGAAAGGAAACAAAATTTCTTTTTTTTTATTTTTTTTTAAGTGGAAATTTAAATTTTTGTTAAAATGTTTTTTTTTAAGGTTTCATAATCCTTGGTTTTTTGCGAAATTCCGATTGGAATTGTTTTTGATTTGAGAATTAAAATTTTTTTTTTTTGATTAACTGAATAAATTTTGGTTTTTTAATCAGTCTCCGTGGGCCCGAAAGCCTTATGCTAATACAAATATAAACTTTTCTAGCATTGTTTTTGTATTAACAGAAAAAGGGTGCTAAATAACTAAAAAAACTTCGTGGAATGAGAAAAGATGTGAGGGAAAATGCAATTTAAACTAATTTTTTTTTTTTTTTTTTTTGAGGTAGTCTTTTTCTTTAATGTAAAAATTTTTGTCTTTTACAATCCTTAGGAAAAAAAATAAAAGTCTTTAATCACTAAAAAGTATATACTTTTTTTTTTCCCTTTCCAAATAACACTCCTTTTTTCCACGAAAAGCAAAATGAAGAAACGAACTTTGTTTTAGTTTTAAAATTTTCCGTTTTTGGGAGGAAGAATTTTTCTTTTTTGCGTGATTAAGATAATTATAAATTCTTGAACGGAAATGAGTTTTTATATTTATTTTGGAAATGCCAATACGGAATTGATTGCTGTCGGTAATTTGTCCCGATATTTTTTTTTCTTCATTAAATTAAAATAATAATTAAACAAAATTAAGGCAAAAATATGGGTGTGTTTTTTTTTTTAATTTGGAGAAGTTAAAATTAAAGCAAATGATTTATA
>PGFW01020205.1:0-18972 GCA_003123925.1 Haematobia irritans
GGATAAAGTCAATATCTTAAAAAAAAAACACTTTTTGTTTTATACCATACTAGCAAATCTTTTTAACTTTTCTTCCTTTGTAAAGTAGTAACTTTCTCTTTCTTGCGTGCCAAAACTAAAAAATATTTAAATCTCAAATAGGTAGAGATTATTTAATGTTCATATTACATCTATATTCCTTCAGTCTCCTCAAAAGCGGCATTTACTCTATTAAACTTTGGCGGGAAAAGGAGCAACAGCACAGATAATATTATTGTTATTGTTATTATTTTTGTTTTTGAAGTGTTTACGATTTCATGGAAAAACTGAAACTAAAATCGCATTTAATAAACCACTTACGAACCACTCGCCCCTCTCTTTAAAGCAAAATAATCAAAATTAAAACTTTTTTTTAAAAAAACAGTAAATGTAGAGGGTTTTGGGGTAAAATTTTATTCATTGCGTTGTAAACTCAGAATTGACAGAAAAGTAAAAGCTTCACATGATCAAAAGTCAAAAAAAATTCAACGAACATAAATGTGTGCACAAGGTGAAGGAGGTAATAACATTGTTCAAGAAACATGGAGGAAGGAGGATAGACCAAACTCACGTGTAAGAAAAATGTTACCGGAAAAATAAATGAAAAACACAGATAAAATAATGTGTAAGAGTTTGCTTTACAAAAAAAAATAAAGAAGAGGTTAAAACATGTTGAAGACGGACGACCTTTTAAAAAACTCGCTGTTCTTCCTCCATTGCGTAAATATTTCTTGGCTTTTTTTAAGCAAAATAAAAATGCACATAATTAAATTGTAGGAGACTATAGCCTACAAACATCAGACAAATACGCAAAAATAAAATAAAAAAAAAGAAAAATATATAAATTTAGGCCAAAATGCCGCATCTGAAGGAAGACGAAAAGAAATGGAAAGGCAAAGTAACAAGACTAGACAAGTCTTAATAAAAACAAAAAATGTATCAACGACAACCATGTTGGACAGGAAAATAAGTGGTTACAGATAATAAGATGAAAACAAAAATCGTCAAAAATAATGCCAAGTAGGATGTATTGCCATGAGTTGGAGTCGATTGCTGCAAATTGTAGTGAGAAAAGGGGAAGTATCCTCAAGTATCTGGTTTAGCGATGATAAAACTTTGTTTTAATTTGAAAAAGTGTGACACTTTTAGTACTAGACTGTAATTGGCATTGAGATAAAATAGATCCGTTGACACTCCAATGATATGAGGAGAAAATAACCTTATGTTCTTCTTGTCCGGTGTATGTTCTGTGAAAATTTTCCCATATTTTTAAACTCCAATGAACACAAATATATCCTGAATAGAAACGAACACGATATTGTATGTGAAAGGAGCCTGATGATACAAGTCAAAAAAATCAGAAAGACATTATCTCTTGAATCCGCAAACTCAAAACAGGCTGCAAAAAAAAAAAACATAGCGAAGCAGTAGTTTAATTAATAACATTTGACTCTTATAATTTAATTGCTTTATATTAGAGGAGGTTCTTGGCATCCTTTTGTACAAAATAAAATTAATAGTCATTCGACTGCTATGAAAACACAAAAACGGGAAGCAATCATCCTGTGAAATAGGGAAATGGAAGGGCCTATATTGGTGGAAAGTATCGAGTAGAAATACATATGAAAAATGGGAAACTGAAATTACTCACATCACAGAGAATTGAAAATTGTTAACAAGACGTGAGTGAAAATAAAATTATAAAGGCACGAAATTAAAGCCGCAAAAACTACAGCCTTTTAGTTATATGTAAATATAAGGGACAACTATAGCTTCCCAGTTATTAAAAAAAGATTAATGGAGATATTTTTCATAAATTCGTTTGAAAATCGAAAATGCGAGTACAGAAAAATATCTTAAATAAGTGTAACAACAACCTTGAGATTATTAAACCCCCATTTGCATGAAGCTCCGATAGATCGTAGTTAGCTAATCAATTTTTAAAGTGTACAATGAATATTCCTGTAAAAATCGCATGCTGAACAAATCAAAATAACGGGACATACAAACAATAAGCACGAATTATTGCCCTATAGGCCAATATACCCTCTACCCACTGGTATGAGAGTGGTTAATGACAGTTAAAGACTACGGATCCTGACATGAAAATGGCCCTAAGAGCGGTAATGTTCACAATTTTATTCTCTAGGAAATCAATAATATGCCCCGGATGTGTTCATTATCTGGTATTTTTAATTTGAAGTTGTTTATACTATCAGTGCTGCTACACAGAAAAAATTTGCGTACACACAAAAAAATTTCACGAAAATTTTTCCAATTAAAATTTTAATTGAGTTTTTTAAAAAATATTCCAATTAAAAATTTAATTGATTCAACAATTTTTTTTAATTGAACAACATCAATCAGCAGAAAATATATGAGTATCAATTAATTTTTTAATTGGATCAATTAACTTTTTAATTAGACCCCTTTTTTTTTTCAATTTTTAAAAAATTTTTTTTTTAATTGATACTATCACTTCTGTATTGAAGACATTTCAATTAAAAATTAAATTTGGATTCAATTAATTCGTGATTGAAAATTTTAAAATTTTTTATTAAATAACGTAAATGTAACTTATTTTTATTGAATAACAAATATTTGTAAGTTTAAATGTTTATTATTTTTATCGAAATTTTCACAGCTTTAATGAGAATCTTTCTTTTTTTAAGTATGCCTCGAAAAATTTATGAAACTAATCGCTGGTATAAGAGTTTCAATGACCGTACACATAAGTTCAATATGAACTAAAGCAAAAGAAGATTTTCGTAACAGGTTGGCTGATAAGACCCCGGTCTGACACAATAGATGCGTCGCTTAGTATTAAATGCATATAATTTTTATATAGGCACCAACTTCAAATGATTCGTGTTCAAAATTTGGACTCTGTAAGTCAATTAGTTTGTGAGATAGGAGGTCTTTAGTGAAAGCAACTTTTGTTATTGTGATAAAAAAAAATGGAAAAAAAGGAATTTCGTGTTTTTGATAAAATACTTGTTTTCTGAATGGAAAAAATACGGTGGAAGCAAAACTGTTGGAAATCAACAACATTTGATTTGTATGCAAAAATTCAAGCGTGGTAAAATGAGGCACGGCAGGACGGTGAACGCAGTGGACGCCGAAAGAGGTGCGTTAACCGACGAAACCATCAAAAAAATCCACAAAATTATTTGAAATGACCGTAAAATGTAAGTGATCGAGATCAATCGCAGCTGGCCGATGACAAAATGTATTTACATTTTTCTCAATTATTTAAATCAATTACGAAAACTGTTTTATTGGAGCCATATTCTTTAATTTATTTGT
Source organism: Haematobia irritans (assembly GCA_003123925.1). Taxonomy (NCBI): domain Eukaryota; kingdom Metazoa; phylum Arthropoda; class Insecta; order Diptera; family Muscidae; genus Haematobia; species Haematobia irritans. The sequence goes on from PGFW01020205.1 coordinate 3,325, forward strand.
TTCATTAAAAACCTGTCAACAATTCGTATTTTTGGAAACGAAAGCGTCCTAATTGGGGACAAGAGTCAATACATATAATTACCTGCTAAGCACTTGAGAGTTTCAGTTTTTAATATTGAAGCTATCCAACATTTTTTGAAGAGCCTAATGTCCACTCTTAGCATGTTGAAATCATTAATAATAAACATAAATCGTGAAGTACACCTAAATGAGAGTTGGTAAGGGTATCTTCCCACACGATCAATTGGCGCCCAAGCGTGGGCATAATCGACATTTATGTAGCCGACCCCAAAAAAAATTGCACCGTTCTTTCGCAAAATGCCTTTCACAGGAAAAAATGATAAATGTTTGCGGTTAAAATGAATTACCTTATGCGAAAATGAACTCAATTTGTACTACATGGCTTACAAATGATTACCAAATCAACATTTCCAGTGAACGTTTTAATGTTACGCCAGATGATGTTAAAATTTTTCATTATGTTTGAATGATCAGTACTGATCTTTTTTATTGATCATACTGTCATATTATTTTACAAGGAAGGATCAGACAGATTATCTTCAGTGTGCAAGGTGAATCTGCATGGAGCTGAACATTATCAAATGTAGACATATGTCATTTTTTTAGAATAAAACTTTTTACTTCATGCTATGTCTGTGAAACTATTCGCTGAAGCTTGAGCTGTCAATTCTATACTAGACCTTGGAGTCACATTGACCGACGATTAGATTTTCGACACATATGCAGTTAACTATTAACGAAAGCATTTATGGAACTCTTGATTCATCAAAAGCCTGATCAAAGGAATTCTCTGATCGTCTGTTATATATTTCGTTTGTGTATGTATACTACACACAAAAATTTTTTTTTCTGATTCAATCACACAAATTAATTGATCCAATTAATTTTTAGATGAAATGTCTTCAATTCACAAAATATAGATACCATCATAGCTTTAATTTGGGCCATAGAAAAAAATTGCTTGATTAAAAAATTAATTTGAGTTTTTTTAGCAAATTCAAGTAATTTTTTAATTGATTCAATTAAAAATTAATTGATGTTGATTGCAAAACCCAATTAATTGATTAATGTAAAAAAAGGTAACTATTTTAATTACTTTCTGAATTGGCTTAGAGTTTTTATTTGGATATAACAAATGATGTTGAAATAACTTTTAATTAAAAATAAAAAAAATCAGCCCTTTTTAACGAATTAGTCTTCCGAATTTTGATTAAAAGGCTTAATTGTATTCAATAAATTTTTAGACTTAGAAAGATTTTTAAAATCTGAATTCATTGACTTAATTAACTTATGTTGTCTATCATGATTAAAAAGTTAATTGTATCAAGTCAACTATTAAATTTGAAAAATTTGCTACTCAAGTAACTTTTTAATTCGGAAATTTTTTTGGTGATATTTTTTTCTGTGTAGAATATGCATCTGTAAGTTTGGGATCCTGTTTATGTGATACACTGCCAATTCAACTAGAATCTGTCTTGCGTAGATATGGATGGAATTCTAGTAACCTTTCATAGTTATGAATACAGACAGGAATGATAATTCAAAACTCCCACGTTAACGATGTCTAGCGGACAATTGCTAAATATTAGTTTCTTATCCAATGTTAATCACGGACGACGGATTGCGTCTATATGTTCTGAATAGGATCCTTGCTGAATGTTCATCTGAGCCGTTCACAGAACTACCAGCTGCTGAACAAATCCCTTTTTACTCGGACAAATTATGAGAATAAGTGACACAAATTCTGTCTGTTCTTCCAATTCCATAAGCTACTTCTTCTTTGGCTGGAACTATCCGAAAAATCATTTAATACACTAAGCGTTAAAATCGACAAATTTTTCTCAATAAAACTAATATTAAAAATTGGATAAATCTAACATGAATTTTTGTCTATGTATTACGTTGTCAGACGGTCGTTGATATTTACTTTACCATGCAAAATTTGTCAGATAAGCTGGCGCGCCAAAGTTACATATGGTAGTGCGTATCCACAATGACTGAATAGTTCCAAGTTGAGCCTGATAATATCGTGGCTGTACCTAACCTAACCTTACATATGGTAGTTCTTTGCGCCAGGGATATTAGAGAATAATCCACATATTAAGGAAAACTATTAATTATATATTTCTGTTTATTTATTTATTATTACAATAGTATATATTTTTAACTTTTCTTACCTATGAAGGTTAACACATAAGAGTTTGTTTTAAAAAGCTTATTAATCTAATTAAGCAAATGATGTCTTTTTGAGCTACTTCATCCCCCTTCCCCTGAAGTACATTATTTGTGACTTAACAATTTTGAAAATTTTAAGCGGTTCATTAATTGTAATCAAGGTTAAATTTAGGCTCGCTTCATATAATTTTTATGAAAAAAAAAACGGCCAAACAAATGATGAACCATTAACAAAACAACCCATTATTTAAACTCCACATTGGAAAGGCATACATTGAGGACTAACATTTTGGGTTTTTGGTAGGCCTAAATTGCAAATAGACAAAAGTCATGGGTACAAAAACAAATAAGCAAAAACATAAAAGGTGTAACAAATTGGATGTTTTTTTTTTTTTGAAAATATTTAACCTCTGCAATTTGCCCGAGCAAGTGAAAATTACCTGTATCTGTGTGTCTGAATTTTTATACACGGCGTTTCTACAAAAACCCCTAATGCGATACGCATTTGTGGTATATTATGAGGATTTTTTGTAAAGAATATACAAGGACAGACATTTGGAAGTTCTCACATTTAAAAAATGATAACAGCATAATAGAATGTAGTAGACCATGAACAGGGTCTAATGATAATTTTAGTAAATACATATAGGGGTAGGGTTACATTCAAGAGAAATTTATATTAATTATTTTTTGCATTGGTTTGGGATATGCTTTTACTAAGGTAGAGTTGTTAAAAAAATATTTTCCCTGAACTCAGTTCAGTTCCATTGGATTTCTTACAACTAAAACACTGAATAACACTCCCAATAGTTCTCCAAAATATATAGGCTTCAGAGTGCTCTTGAGAAATGCGCAAAATGACAATGTTTATTTTTTTTTTCAATTAAAATATTAATTGAATTCGAATAACTATATTTTAAAAAAAATATATATTAAAAATCAATTACAAAAAACATTTGAATCCACTATATTTTTAATTGGATATATTATTATAATATTAATATTTCCACTTAATAAGTTAATAAAGGTTCAAAACGTTCACAACTTAAAAAAAATTAATTGAAACAATTAACTTTTTAATAAAATTAAAAAAAATATAGTCAAATAGCCTTTTTTCCCTCATTATATTTTCGCCCAACTGATACTGTCCCATAGTTATTGTCAATATTGTCAAGGATACAGGATCATAAAATCTATGATAGTGTCCTTCATATTTTGCAATCAATTGCGAGAATGTTGCACCTTTTTTCCACAATCGAAATCGCACATTTTTTATTATTGACCATTTTTAATTAAAATATTAATTTTCCATTTTTTAACACTTTAATTAAATAAACAAATTATTTCCAATAGAAAATTAATTGAAAATTTTATTTGGAAATTATGAAAAATCCAATTATAATTATATCCGCAAAATTCATAGCAAAAAGTATGAACTCTTATAAAAAAATAGGAAAAATATTATCTAAAGGAAAAAATAATTATAAATAAATAAATAAGAATATAATAAATAATTTATAACCTCAATTAAAAAATTCATTGAATTTATTAAACCAAAATCTATACAATTTTTAATTGAACCAATTAAAGGCAATCCCCAAAAGTTTTCCCTACGGCTCAACACCACATTATAATCATAAGGATCATTTTGGCGTCCACATTATGTAATCTTCAATTTATGGCCTTCCGCCTCTCTCTTCTCTTTTGGCCTTTTGAAAAGTTTTGTTGCCAATAATCAAAGCTTCAAGGAACAAAAACCGACAGGTAAGGAAACCCAACGATTTGCAACCTCATTGATTTTTCTTGGATAATACATAACAAAAATAACCATCTCTTCGAACAGCCTGTTGTGATGCTATGGGTTCTAGCAAATAGTCCGAGTGACCAAATCATCGACGACCAATAAAGCACAATAAACAAATGCATTGAACGGAAGCTTTGATTATCGGGATTGTGACTCTGCTTGGTTGCTGCTTCTCATTTTTCCACTTTTATTCTATTGGCTACCGTTGTAAGGTATTTTTTTATTGAAATGTAATAAAGTTTCCAGCCCCTCGACCCTTTAGTTAGAGAAAAGCTCGTGTTTTCTTCGCGCATGGATTCCTTTATGTAATGTGATTTAGTGTCAATATTTCCCTTGACAAATATCAAATGTTCAAGTGCTACAATCTCCGTTAGGCGGAATAAAATTGGTTTAAATATTTTTTAAAATTCTTTAAGTTTTTCTGTTAAAAATTATTTGTGATATTTTTTGTAGTTAATTGACACCAATTCAATTATTTAATTGATTAATAAGATTATTAATTGAAAGTAATTAATTTTTTTTTGACATTGCTATTCTGATTTTAATCATTTCCTTCACATAAAAAAAACAATCACCAAAAATTTCCAAGTTAAAACATTTAAAAGAAATTTTGGAGAATTTTTCAACATCGTAAAAAATTCAATAATTATTGTGTTTTAAAATTTAACAACTAAATCAGACACAAAATTTAATTTTTAAATTCTATTTAGATTTGTAATAAATGTTTCAATTGTTGATAGAAATTATTTTTGTATAATTTTTGTATTAATTAAAAATATTTAATTAGATCAATAAATTTATTAATTGAAGTAATTAATTTTTCTATTGACATTGTTATTTGATTTTATCATTTCCTTGACAGAAAAAACCACCAAAAAATTTTATCAATTTAAAATTTTAATAAGAATTTTGAAAAATTTTCAATTATCAAAATTTCAATTGATTTCAAAACATTTCTTAATGAAAAAAAAAACAGACCAAAAAATTTATTAAAAAATTTGCAATAAAAAAATTCAATTGATTTAACAAATTTTTTAATAAAATAATGAATTAATCACAAGAATTAATTGTAATCAAGTCAATTTTTTTTTGTGACACTATGATTTCTGGATTGAAATAAATTTCAAATTAAATTTAATTACATCCATTTCGTGATACAGTGAAACCTCTCAAACTTGGACACTTTGAAAACCGGACACCTCCCAAATATGGACAGTTGTCTGGGGACTTTTGTTATATTAACAAATTATATTAACCTCTCATACCTGGACACCTGTCAAAGGTGGACAGAAGGTTAGTTGGTTGCCCCCCTTTCGGAGGTTTCACTGTATATTTTTCCGGTATACACACAATTTTTTTCTGATTTAATCACGAAATTAATTGATCCCATTAATTTTTTAATTGAAATGTCACGAAAATGATAGTATCAATCGCAGTTTTAATTGCGCAAAAAAAAATAGTTGATTAGAAATTAATTGATTTGAAAATTTCAATATTTTTTTAATTTGTTTAATTACAAATGTAATTGATGTTGATTACAAAAATCAATTAATTATTTTAATAGATTCAATCAAAAATTTAAATGTTGTCGATTGGAAAGCTCAATCAGTTGAGTTTTAAAATCGCCAACGATTAACATTTTTAATTAAATTGTAAATTAGAACAATTAATTGTTTAATCAATTATTTTTTTACTTAAAGCCGTAACTATTTTCAATCAATTTCTTAATTGATTAGCAATCACTTTTTGTTTGATTCAATCAAAAATTTATTTGATATTGATCACAAAACTAAATTATTTTTTTTGTTTTGATCAAATCAACAAATATGATTGAAGTACAAACCAACAATAAAAAACAAAAACGAATGAAGTAAGAGGAAGCACGCTCAAAAATTAAACCCGGCCAACTGCACTCAAATCGATGATTTGGAACAGTGACAGTACAAAGATTTATTTAGGCAGAGGCCAACTAACATAAACCTTTTTTCGGAAGGTTCGAGTGTGGTTCATTTTGGGTTTAGTGAACTACCCGAATTTATTCTGATAATTGGCTGATAGTTTGGCTGCAAGTAGAGGATGCCGATGAGGAATGTGGTAATTCCGAAACGTGCGTCCATCCAACCATCTTGCAGTCTATAGGGCTTCGCCCAAATAAATTTGACTAAAACATTCTTTCCTCCTGTTGTTTAACTCTTCTTGTAGTTTAGTCCAAACGCAAGGTTTTTAAAAAGCTGAGATCAAAACAACAAAATAGATTGAAAGTACAAACCAAGCAATAAAAAAAACAAATTTATTTTTTTAATTGAGACAATATTATCTTAGATTAGATTTTCACCTCATTTTCATTAATTTTTAGATTGATTGGGCAATTGAATAAATATATACACAAGAAAATGGTCTTTTTCTGATCACGAATTCAACTCGATTAATTTTTTAATTGAAATTAATTAATCAACACATTTTTAATTAGTGTGAATTGATATATATAATTCCAAGTTTGAAGCAATTCGCAAATTAAACAGTCTTAATTAATTAAAAAAATTAATAAATGATTCATAAGAATAATTTAAAAAAAATGACAATAAAAATTCAATTGATTCAGCAATTTTTTTAATATAAAAAAATAAAAATCTTAAAGAATTAAATGTATCAAATTACATTTTTAATTGGCATAAATCATTTCAATGTGAATTGAATGAAATTCCTAATTAAAAATTAATTGAATCAAGTAGTTTACATTGATTGAAACTAATGGCGATTTAGATTGGGAAAAAAGGGGCCAAACATCCTCGAAATTGATTGCAAAAATAATGAAGGACGCCATCATAAGATGGTGTGTTGAAAGCCCTGTATCCTTCAAAAAATATATGAAATTAACAAATAACTTTGAATGACCACTGTCCAATTGGGCGAAAATACAATGAGGAAAAAAGTAGTGTAACACCAAAGGCAACAGATATTTTTGCGAATCGAAAACGCATAAAACAAAAAGCCTATTTTTCTGTATTCAAATTATTTCCAGCGAAGATTTAGAGTCTCTCAGCTATCTCAAAAAAAAATGCCCTTTAAATTTTAAGAAAGTCAGTTTATGGATAAAGTTTAGGTCAAATCAGCCAAATGCAATAAAACCACACATGGAATGCATACAAATAATAAAAAATTTCCACTAGATAATGACCCGGTCACCGTTGTTTAGACGGCTAATAATATTTGTCTGTCCTTGACATGTTGTCGAAATGTTGTTGTGTTTTAATCTTTAGGCTCATGAGGAAGACTGATTGGTGGTAGTCGTCATTCACATTTCGACTCGAGATGTTTGCTTTGAGCTGGTTGAAAATAAAAGCATGTAATTAACGCTAATTAATCAATAATTCCACAGAACATCATTAAAATTTGGTGATTAGCTATATGTATGAATCGAACACAGCACCAACCAAACACCAACGGTTTTTCAAACCATTTTCCCGCCTCGTTCTCGTATGTTTCTTAACCAAAAAAACATCACATTACTAACGAACCTAGAAGACATGAAGTGAACAAAAATCATTCGTAAATTCCATCATAATAATTTTTGTTGGTTCACAAACATAAAATTACTTCCGGTACTTAGCGTGTATGAAGTACCCCTTATGGAGTATTTACCACCATCTAACCCATCCAAGATTGAAGTCTTGCTGTCTTTGTAAAGAGGGCTATACGAACACGCAACCACTGCACTACTACTACTACTAAAAAATCATAAAACGACAAAGACGCGACCAGAAAAGGCCTTGAACTTGCTTCTTCAGGTATCTAATAATGAACGACTTGATGATGATGATGATGGTGAATCGGTGATGGTTATATGGTGCCCTGGTGTATATTTACTTACAAACGGTTTGATGTATTAAAAAAATAAGAAGGTAATAACAAAAAAAGTAGTAATTATCATTAGTTGGTTCCACTTGAAACAAACCCAAGTCGGTCGTACTCTAGCTACGAAGGCCTTCTCCGGAAAGGAGCAAATATTAAGGGAAGGTGATGATCAGGTTTGATTTTAAGGTAATTATTGAAAATATTTGAAACTTCCGTTAAACCGAATAAGTATAGAGTATTGACTTCTCAAAAATAAGAAAAGGTCCCTTAAGTTGAGTGGAAATGAGTCGATTTCTATCTAATTTACTAAAAAATTCTATTAAAAAACTAATTAATCTCGATTATTAAAACAAAAAATTCAGTCACATCGCCACCCCCTGTACCTCCCGCCCGTCCTAAAACGTATGTTATTATCTTTTTTTTTTAGTATTTAGTTGAATAAATTCGAAGCAAATTTCAATTTTAAATTTAAATAATCTATTGATTTCGTAAAATTGAATGACAAACGAAAAACTATATTGTTTCTATTGCATCCACTCGCCAATACGTTTTTTAAAAAGACCCTTTATTGAAGTATCAAAAAGAGGAAAAACTATCTGAGGACCACAAATATTTATTTTCTCTTGTATCCACCGCCAATAGAGAACTTTTTTGAGTAAATAAAAAAAAAAGAAAAACTGATTGTCTTATCGAAGAAGTTTATTTTTCCCCACAAAATAGTTTATTTTTCCCCCAATAATAAGTTTATTTTTTCCCACAAAAATAGTTTAATTTTTTTATCAGGCATTTGCTGCTAAAGAACGAGTCAAAGTTATTGGCTCGCTACTTAAATTAATTTTGCACCGACCCTTGGCGCCAATTTACTTTTAAGCTAGTTTTGGCTCGATTTAATTTATCCCACGAAACTGTTTCCTTTTTTCAGGTAAAAAGACATGTTTCTGCCGTAAGAATAATTCCAGCTATTTGGTCGCTACATGTAAATTCAATTTTGCGCGCACGTTAGGTGCCATTTAACTACGGAAATTTAAATTTATCCCAACCCACACAACTGTTTCCTTTTTCACCTAAAGGACATTTTCTGCGTAAAGAATATAATTCCAGCTATGGGCCTCGCTACGCATATTCAACTATTGCCCCACGTTGGGTGCCATTTACCGTTTAGCATTTAAAAAACGCAATTGAAAAGTTTCCGCAAGCAATCAATTTTTTTATAAAAGTAACTAAAGTATATTTTTTGCCGTGATTGAGAATTTCAATTAAAAAAATTAAATTGAAGGCGATTACTTTCCAATAATTGAAGTCAGAAAAAAAATATTTCTTCTGATGATTAGATTTCGATAAATAACCGTAAAATCCAAGGAGAATGCGGACAGTTATTATACCGTAAATGGGTGTTAGTAAAAAGAAACTTAATCTGTGGAAGAACAACTGCAAGGCCGAGATGACTAGGATCCAACAAAAAATTTTACAACAAAACCCAAAATATTCAATCCACGAAAAGTATGCTCCAATTAATTTGTTAATTCAAATTTCCTCATCACCGACAATTATATTATCAAACAGAAATAATTAGAAATAAAAAAATGTACTTGGTTAAAAACGATTTATTGATTTCTTCTGGCACTTTCATTTAATATGTTTAATTGGTTCAAGCTTAAAAATTGTATACGATTTTGGTTTAATTAAATTCAATGAATTGTTTTAATTGAGGTTTTATAAATTATTATTAATTCTTTATTATTTATTTATAATTATTTTTTCTTTAGATAATATTCCTAAATTTTTTTAATAAGAGTATCATACTTTTTGCTATGAACTTTGCGCCGATATAATTATAATTGGATTTTTCATAAATTTACAAAATAAAATTTTCAAATTAATTTTTTTCCCTATTGGAAAATAATTTGTTTATTCTAAATTAAGTGTTAAAAAATGGAAAATTAACTTAATTTTAATAAAAATGGTCAATTAATAAAAAAATGTGCGATTTCAGATTGTGGAAAAAAAGGTGCAACAGTTCTCGGAATTGTTTGCAAAATAGAAGGACACTATCATAGAGATTTATGAATCCTGTAATCCTTGACAATATTTGATCAATAAACTATGGGACAGTATCAGTTGGGCGAAATAAATATAATGAGGGAAAAAAGCTATTTGAGACTATCATTTTTTTTAATTTTATTAAAAGTTAATCTGTTTCAAATTAATTTTTTTTAAGCTTGTGAACGGTTTTGAAGCGCATTTATTTAACGGTTATTAATGGAGAGTAGTTAATAATTAAATAATATCATATCCAATTAAATATAAGTGATTCAAAATGTTTTTTTGTAAAATTGATTTTTAATGATAATATTTTTTTTTAAAAATATAGTTTATTCGACATTCAATTAAATATTTTAAATTGAAGAAAAAAAATAACGATTGTCTCATTTTTGCGCATTTCTCAAGAGCACTCTGCAACGCCTAAATATATTTTGGAGAACTATTGGGAGTAGTTATTCAGTGTTTTAGTTGTAAAGAAAATCATATGGAACTGAAACGTTGAGTTTGCAGGGAAAAATATTTTTTTTAAACACCTCTAACCCTTTAGTAAAGCATATCCCAAACCAATGCAAAAATAATTAAATATAAAATTCCCTGAATGTAACCCTATCCTATATGTATTTACTAAACATTATGCATTAGACCTTTCATGGTTCTATTCTAAACATTCTATATGCTCCTGTTTATCATTTTTTTAATGTAGCAACTTCCAAATGTCTTGTCCTTTGTATATTCTCCATTTACAAAAATCCTCATTAATTATATCCACAAAATGCGCATACGCATTTGTGGTATATTATGAAGGATTTATTTGTAAAGGAATATACAAGGACAGACATTTGGAAAGTTCTCACATTTAAAAAATGGATAAAAACAGCATAATATAGGAATGTAGTAGACCAATGAAACTAGGGGTCTAAAATGATAATTTTAGTAAATGACATAATGGGTAGGTTACATTCAAGAGAATATTTATATTATGTATTTTTTTGCATTGTTTGGGATATGCTTTTACTAAGGTAGAGTTTGTTAAAAAAATATTTTCCCTGAACTCAGTTCAGTTCCATTGGATTTCTTACAACCAAAACACTGAATAACACTCCATATAGTTCTCCAAAATATATAGGCTTCAGAAGTGCTCTTGAGAAATGCGCAAAAATGACAATGTTTATTTTTTTTTTCAAATTAAAATATTAATTGAATTCGAATAACTATATTTTAAAAAAATATATATTAAAAAATCAATTACAAAAAACATTTGAATCACTATATTTTTTAATTGGATATATTATTATAATATTAATATTTCCACTTAATAAGTTAATAAAGGTTCAAAACGTTCACAACTTAAAAAAAATTAATTGAAACAATTAACTTTTTAATAAAATTAAAAAATATAGTCAAATAGCCTTTTTTCCCTCATTATATTTTCGCCCAACTGATACTGTCCCATAGTTATTGTCAATATTGTCAAGGATACAGGATCATAAAATCTATGATAGTGTCCTTCATATTTTGCAATCAATTGCGAGAATGTTGCACCTTTTTTCCACAATCGAAATCGCACATTTTTTATTATTGACCATTTTTAATTAAAATATTAATTTTCCCATTTAACACTTTAATTAAATTAAACAATTATTTCCAATAGAAAATTAATTGAAAATTTATTTGGAAAATTATGAAAAATCCAATTAAATTATATCCGCAAAATTCATATAGCAAAAAGTATGAACTCTTATAAAAAAATAGGAAAAATATTATCTAAAGAAAAATAATTATAAATAAATAAATAAGAATATAATAAATAATTTATAACCTCAATTAAAAAATTCATTGAATTTTTAAACCAAAATCTATACAATTTTTAATTGAACCAATTAAACAATTAAATGAAAGTGCCGGAAGAAATCAATTCAGTTTTTAACCAAGTACATTATTTTATTTCTAATTATTTCTGTGTTTGATAATATAATTTTCGTGATTGAGGAAATTTGAATTAACAAATTAATTGGAGCAATTACTTCGTGATTGAATATTTTTGGGTTTGTGTAAAAATTTTTTGGTTGGATCCTAGTCATCTGCCTTGCAGTGTCTTGTTAAGTTTCTTTTACTAACACCCATATTACGGTGATAATAAACTGTTCCGCATTCTTCCCTTGATTTACGGTTATTTATCGAAATCGAATCATCAGAAGAAATATTTTTTTTCTGATTCAATTATGAAAGTAATCGCTTCAATTAATTTTTTAATTGAAAATTCTTCAATCACGGCAAAAAATATACTTTATACTTTATAAAAAAATTGATTGCTTCGGAACTTTCAATTGGTTTTAAATGTAAAGTAAATGGCACCCAACGTGGGGCAAATTTGAATTTATGTAGCGACCCAATAGCTGGATTTATTCTTACGCAGAAAATGTCTTTAGTGAAAAAAGGAAACAGTTTTGTGGGATAAATTAAATTCCGAGTAAATGGCACCCAACGTGGGGCAAAATTGAATTTATGTAGCGACCCAATAGCTGGAATTATTCTTACGCAGAAAATGTCTTTACTGAAAAAAGGAAACAGTTTGTGGGATAAATTAAATTCGAGCACAAAATAGCTTTAAAAGTAAATGGCGCCCAACGGGGGGCAAAATTTAATTTAAGTAGCGAGCCAATAACTTGACTCGTTCTTTAGCAGCAAATGCCTTGATAAAAAAATAAACTATTTTGTGGGAAAAATAAACTATTTTGGGGGAAAAATAAACTATTTTGTGGGAAAAATAAACTTCTTCGTATAAACAATAGTTTTCTTTTTTTTTTTTTAATTTACTCAAAAAATTTCTCATATTGGCGGTGGATTACAAAGAAAAATAAATATTTGTTGGTCCTCAAATAGTTTTTCCTCTTTTTAGATACTCAAAAAAGGGTCTTTAAAAACGATTGGCGTGGCACTGCAAAGAACAATATATTTTCTTTGTGTTCTTCAATTACGAAATCAATAGATTATTTAAATTTAAAATGAAATTGCTCCAGCCAATTAGTCAACCTAAAATTAAAAAAAGAAAAAGATAATAACATATTTGGTGTGACTGATTTTTTGTTTTTAATTAATCGAATTAATTATTTTTATAGATTTATTTTTAGTCAAAAAAATTCATGAAGAAAAAATTTGCTGACTTACCGAGTCCTTTTTATTTCCACCTCAACTAAGTGCACCCTTTCTTATTTTGAGATCCACATACTCATACTTTTTCGTTTAACGAAGTTCAAAATATTTTCAATAATTACGCTTAAAATCAACCTATCATCAAATCTTCCCTAATATTTGCATTCCCTTTCCGGATGAGCTCTGCGTAGCTAGAGGTACCGACCGACTTGGTTGTTCAAAGTGGAACAAACTAATGATAATTAGCACTTTTTGTTTATACCTCTTATTGTTTTTATGATGACATCAAAACCGTGAAGTAATCATATACACCAGGCACCAATATTAACCATCACCATCACCAATATCAAATCAATCATCAACGTCGTCCATTATAGATAACGCATGAAAGAAGGCAAGTTTAAAAGATAAAAAAAAAAACAAGGCCTTTTGTGGTCGGTCTTTGTCGTTATGATTTATTTTAGTAGTAGGTATTAGTGCAGTGGGTGGTGTTCGTAATAGCGCCTCTTAAACAAAGACACCAAGACCTGTCATCTTGATGGGTGAATGGTGGTAAATACCTCCAATAAGGGTATCTCTTAAACACCGCAGTAGCCGGAGTAAATGATTATGTGTGAACACAAAAATTGATTTATGATGGAGATTTACTGAATGATTTGTTCACGTTCATTGTCTTCCCTAGGGTTCGTTAAAGTAATGTGATGTTTTTTTGGTAAGAAAACATACGAGACGATGTGGAAATGGTTGAAAACCGTGGTGTTGGTTGGTGCTGTGTTTCGAATCATCATAAATAGGCTAAAATCAACCAAAATTTAAATGATTTCTGTGGAATATGATTAATTTAAGCGTTAATATAGCATGCTTTTATTTCCAACCAGCTCAAAGCAAAACATCCTCGAGTCGAAAGTGAATGACGACTACCAAAAACATCAGGCTGCCTCATTGAGCTCTAAAAGATTAAAACACAAACCAACCATCTTCGAAACAACATGGTCAAGGGACAGACAAATATTAATTGGTTCTATAACAAGTGACGCCGTCATTATCTAGGGGAATTTTTTATTGATATGCATTCCATGTGATGTTATTTTTATTAATTTGGGGCATTGGCTGATTGACACTAACTTTATCCAATAAACTGAAACTTTTCTAAAATTTAATAGTGCATTTTTTTTGAGATAGACCTGAAGAGACTCAAATCTTCCGCTGAAAAGAATGAATAACAGAAAAATAGGTTTTGTTTATGGCGCGTTTTCGATTCGCAAAAATATGTGCCTTGTGGTTACACTACTTTTTTCATCCATTGTATTTTCCGCCCGAAGTTGACAGTGTCATTCCAAAGTTATTGTTTAATTCATTAATATTTTGAAAGGATACAGGGTTCAAAAAAAATCTAATGATGGCGTCTCATTTTGCAAATCAAATTTCGAAGGATGTTGCCCCTTTTTTCCGCATCGAAATCGCCATTAGTTTCAATCATGTAACTACTTGAATTAATTACAATTATTTAATTTGAAATCTTCTTCAATCACAGAAAATAGTAATTAAAAATTATGTCGCAATTTAAAAAAATGTAATTGATACTATTTAATTTTGTGAGATTTTTAATTTTTCAATTAAAAAATTTGTTGAATTCAATTAAAATTTTTTGATATTATTATTTAACTCATTAAAATATATGTCTTATGAATCAATTTATTATTTTTTAAGTTATTAAAAGAAACTGTTTAATTGGAATTGCTTCCAAAACTGGAATTTATAATATCAATCACACTATATTAAGAAAATGTGTTGATTCAAAAATTAATTTTCAAATTAATAAATATTAATCCAGTTGAAATTCGTGAATCAGAAGAAAGAACATTTTCCTGTGTAAAGTATATTTTTCAAATGAATCATATATAAAAAATTAAATTGAAAAATGAGGTGAAATCTAATTAAATAATTTGTCTCAATTAAAAAATGTAATTTGTTTTTTTTTATTGTTGGCTTTGTAACATCAATCAATTATTTGTTGTTTTGAATCTCAGCTTTAAAACCATGCGTTGACTAAACTACAAGGAAGAGTTTACAACAAGCAGAGGAAAAGAATGTTTGTCAAATTTTATTTGGGCGAAGCCCTTAGAACTGCAAGATCGGTTTTGGATGGACGCACGTTCGAATTAGCCAACAATTCCGCTCATCGCATCCTCTAAAACTTGCAGGCCAAAGCTATCAAGCCAATTATCAGAATAAATTGGTATTCACTAAACCCAAAATGAAGCCACACTCGAACGGATTCCGAAAAAGAGTTTATGTAGTTGGCCGATCTGCCTATTAAAATCTTTGTACTGTCACTGTCCAAATCGATCGTTTGGAGTGGTTTGGCGGTTTTTTTGAGCGTGCCTTCCTCTTACATTCATTCGTTTTTCGTTTTTATTGATTGGTTTGTACTTCATCATATTTTGTTGGATTTGATCAACAAAAAAATAATTTAGTTTTGTGATCAATATCAAATAAATCTTTTGATGAAGTCAAACAATAAAAGTGATATGCTGAATCATGTAAGAAATTGATTGAAAATGAGTTAGCGGCTTAAGTAAAAAAATAATTGATTA
>PGFW01020207.1:14181-24550 GCA_003123925.1 Haematobia irritans
CGCCAACAACACATCATAGTTACTATCGCAGCATAACGTTAATATGTGACACACATTCACCTCTTCAGACAGATGGTGGTTTACTGCACATACTGAAGCATAAACATACAAATTAAAATAAACATTCGTGTACATAGGTACGTTTATACACGATTAAACAAACACACACATACGCTACCACCTACCAATAGGAACTACAGCAAAAAGGACAAATATATGAGATGTAACTCTTAAACTAGATCAAATGGGATCATAAAAAATTTTATTAAAAA
Organism: Haematobia irritans; assembly: GCA_003123925.1. Lineage (NCBI taxonomy): Eukaryota > Metazoa > Arthropoda > Insecta > Diptera > Muscidae > Haematobia > Haematobia irritans. Next base: position 14,454 of record PGFW01020207.1, read on the forward strand.
AAAAACAAATTTTCTTAAAAAATTTGACGAAAATAGAACGTTTATAGAAAATTTGTTTAAACTCGAAATTTCTTAGAAGGTCTGGTGAAAATCAAAATTAAATAGAATATTTTATGAAAATCGAAGTTTCATAGAAAACTTGTGAAAATCGAATCTTCTTATGAAAGCTAATGAAATCAAAATTTCATAAAAAATTCATAAAAATCGACTTTTTACAGAAATTTTAATATAAATCAAATTTTCATAAAAACAACTTATGAAAATCAAATATCTATAGAAAATTTAATGAAAATCGACTTCGTTTAGAAAAATTTAATGAAAATCGACTTCTTATAGAAAAGTTTAATGAAAATCGAATTTTCATATTAAATTTTATAAAAATCTAATTTTCATATAAAATTTGATAAAAATCGAATTTTCATAGAAAATGTTATAAACATCGAATTTTAATCAATAATTTGATAACAATTGAATTTTCATAGAAAACTTGATAACAATGAAATCGAATATTCATAAAAAAATCGACTATTTATAGCAAATATAAGGAAAATCGAAATTGTCATAGAAAATTTAATGAAAATCGAATTGTCATAGAAAATTTAATAGAAATCTAATTTTCGTAGAAAATTTAATGGAAATCAAATTTTCATAAAAAAATTTCATGAAAATCGAATATTTGATAAAAATCTAAATTTCATAGAAAAGTTTGATACAAATCAACTTTTTAAAGCAAATATAAAGAAAATCCAATTTTCATAGAAATTTTAATAGAAATCGAATTTTCATAGAAAATTTAATGAAAATCTATTTTTCGTAGAAAATTTAAAAATCGATTTTTTGTAGTGATTGCAATTAAAACAGAATTTTTTTTGAATATTTTATGAAAATGGAATTTTCGAGAAAAAATTTTCGAAAATCGAGTTTTGATAGAACACTTTATGAAAATCGAATTTTAATAGAAAATTTAAGGAAAATCCATTTTTTATGCGGTTTGGTTGAAATTCAAAATTTAAGTCTTCAAAGAAATGTGCCGAGTATGGTGTATACCTGTATATTGATATAGCTCCCATATAGACCGATCTCCTGAGATAACTTCTTGGGCGTCTACACACCGCAATGTTTACCCGATATGGCAGAAATTCAAAACATAGAGGTATTTTATAGAGGTTTATATTTTTTAATGAAAATCGACTTCTTATAGAAAATTTAATGAAAATCGAATTTTCATAGAAAATTTGATACAAATCTATTTTTCATGCAGATATAAAGAAAATCGAATTTTCATAGAAGTTTTATAGAAATCGAATTTTCATAGAAAAGTTAAGGAAAATCTAATTTTCAAAGAAAATTAAAATTTCATAGAAAAGTTAATGATAATTTCATAGAAAAATCGAATTTTCATAGAAAATTTGATACAAATCTACTTTTCATGCAAATATAAAGAAAATCGAATTTTCATAGAAGTTTTATAGAAATCGAATTTTCGTAGAAAATTTAATGAAAATCTAATTTTCGAAGAAAATTAAAATTCATAGAAAAGTTACTGGAATTTTCGAATTTTCATAAAAAATTGATACAAATCGACTTTTTTATAATTTCACAGAAATTTAATATAAATCCAATTTTCATAGAAAATTTAATGAAAACCGAATTTTTATGCAAATTAAAGAAAATCGAATTTCATTGAACATTAAAGAATAATAAATTTCATAGAAAGTTAACGAAATTTACTTTTCATAGCCAATTTAAAAATCGAGTTTTCGTAGAAATTTTAATGAAAACAGAATACTCATAGAATGTTTATGAAAGTGGAATTTTCGAAAAGCAAACTACGAAAATCGAGTTTTGTGTGAAACACCTTATGAAAAAATGAATTTTAGTTAAAAATTTAAGGAAAATCCAATTTTTATGCGGTTTGGTTTAGATTCATAATTTAGGTCCTCAACGAGAGGTGCCCAGTATGGTGTATACCTCCATGAAATATATATAGCAAAGATCTCCCGATTTGATAGAAGTTCACAACGTAAAATAATGGTCCACAAGAAGGATCGAGCTTGAGATCCACAGGCTATATATAAAACCGATCTCTTCGTTTCTTCATTTTTTCATCGGATTTGAAAAATGAATTTTCATAGAAAATATAATTTTCATAGATAATCGAGAAAAATCGAATTTTCATAGAAAATTTGTTGAAAATCGTATTATCAGAGAAAATTTGTTGAAAATCGAATTTTCATAGAACATTTGTTGAAAATCGTATTTACATAGAAAATTTGTTGAAAATCGTATTTTCATAGAAAATCGAATTTTTATAGAAAATCGAATTTTCATACAATATCAAATTTTATAGAAAATCGAGAAAACTAGAATTTTCATAGAAAATTTTATCAAAATCCAATTTTTCAAGAAAATTTGATCAATCTGGATGTACTTTAGATCCACAAGAACATATGCTCTCTGATATAGCCCTATATAAATTGGTCTCCCGTTTTTGCATTTTTTTATTGGATTTAAAAATCGAATTTTAATATAAAAATTGATGAAAATCGTATTTTCGTAGAAAATTGAATTTTCATAGAGAATTTGATGAACATTTTTATTGGAAAATTTTAATGAAAGTGTCAGAAACTCTACCACTACTATTAGGAATATCCCATACTATTGTTTATCTATTTTTCACCCTCATGTTTTGTTACTGTTTTCACTCTGAACATAATTATGCAAAACTAAAAATTCCACTTAAAACTATTTTGAACAGCAAAACAAATTCATGTTCATCAAAGGGGTTTCAATGTTTAGGGGACTAACAAGAGATATATAATAAGCAAAAAACTAAACACAAACATGAAAACTTTTTTAACATTGGCTTGTTCACTACATGTATTTTTCTTAATCAATAGAAAAAATAACAAAATATACTGCTAAATATTTTATCATTTTTAAAGCAATTTTTAGATGAATATTTAAGTTCTGGGTAAATTTAAAGAGGAAAGAAAGAAAAAGGAAATGTGTAAAGATTATATATTTTGTAGATCTGTGCAATAAAAATAACAGTACAGGCGACTCCACATCACGGTTGCCACAGTGTACAAAATTTGACAAAAATTCTACCATAAATCTACCAAACCAAAATGTTATTTATTTTCTACAGAGAATTTTGTCAATATTTTATTACTTTAGAAAATTTTGTCCAAATTTTATTTCTATACAAAATTTTGTCAAAATTTTATTTCTATAGAAAATTATTTAAAAATTTTATTTCAATAGAAAATTATGTCAAAATTTTATTTCTTTGGAAAATTTCGTCAAAATTTTATTTATTTACAAAAATTTGTCAAAATTTTAATTCTATAGAAAATTTTGTCAATATTTTATTTCTATACAAAATTTTGTCAAAATTTTATTTCTATAGAAAATGATGTCCAAATTTTAATTTTTTTAGAAAAGTTTATTTCTATGGAAAATGTTGTCAACATTTTATTTCTATAGAAAAGTTTGTCAAAATTTTATTTCTATAGAAAATTTTGTCAAACTTGCATTTGAATAGAAAAAATTTTGTCAAAAATTTATTTCTGTAGAAAATTTTGTCAAAATTTTATTTCTATGGAAAATTTTGTCAAAATTTTATAACTATAGAAAATTTTGTCAAAATTTTATTTGTATAGAGAATTTTGTCAAAATTTTATTTGCATAGAAATTTTGTCAAAATTTTATTTGTATAGAAAATTTTGTCAAAATTTTATTTGTATAGAAAATTTTGTCAAACTTGTACTTGTATAGAAAATTTTACCAAGATTTTATTTCTATAAAAAAATGTTGTCAAAATTTATTTCTATAAAAAATTTTGTCAAACCTTTCTATATAAAATTTCTATATAAAATTTTGTTAAAGTTTTATTTCTATAGAAAATTTTGTCAAAATTTATTTCTATAGAAAATTTTTTCAATTTTTCTATAGAAATTTGGTCAAGACTTGTATTTGTGATAGAACAAATGTGTCAAAATTTTACTTTCTGTAGAAATTTGTCAAAATTTTATTTATATGGAAACATTTTGCAAAATTTTATTTGTATACCCACAGAAAATTTTGCAAAAAGATTTTATTTCTATAAATATTTTTTTTCAAAAGTTTATTTCTCATAAAAAATTTGTCACATATTTCTATTCGCTATATAAAATTCTTGTTAACATTTCATTTCTATACGAAAATTTTCTGTCCAAGATTTTTCTTGTCATAGAATTTTGAGCCAAAAATTTTGTATTCTATAAAATTTTAATTTTTGTCAAAAAATTTTATTTCTATAAGCCAAATTTTTGTCAGAATAATTATTTCTATAGCAAAATTTTGTCCAACAATTCGGTATGTCGACTGTGTAAGCTCGATATATGACGCAAAGATAAAATATCAGCTCGCGTTTAAAGACTACCAAACAAACAGTAAAGGACTGATTTAGAGCAAAAACTAAAACCAAAATTAAAAATGACGATAAACAGCAATATAATATATATAGATTAAATGTAAGGTGGACAAAGTCTAATGTTATGTCAAAGACATAATATTGGCCACTCAACACATGACAAAACTCAAAACCAGACTATCTCTCACAAATCTGACATTAAAGCCACTGACAAACCCATGGAACGCAATAAAATCAGCACTCGCGCCCACTGTGCGTCAAGCACTGGTCACCACAGGCCAAACTTTTGAAGGTGTAGAAATTTTGACAAACCACGACAAACGAATTACAGACGCAGGAATTCCCTTACCTCGTTGAGATGGCTAACACCATTATCCGATCACTCCACCTGACGAAAAATGAATTACCAAGAAGACATTGAGAGCTCGGCTCGAATAATACTAGACCATAACACATCAAACAGCACACATAGAACAGTTAACATTAAGTGTAAAACAGAAGTGTGAACGCGTGTGTACCCAGAAGCAATGTAATATAACATAGTTATAATCAATTATTGTTTGGTTTTGTTTGTTAGTGATTTTTGTAATAAATTTAAAAAACAATTTTCTGTTTTTTGTTTCAGCTCTTAGAGCCTTGAAAACGGTTTTGACGCAAGTCAACCGAAACTATTGGAAATAAAAAAAATAAAAGAAAAACATCCATATCTATGTTTTTTAATCCGACCCTATAGCAACGAAAACTATGAAAAATAATCTCTTAAACGTAAATAAAAAAAAGGTCAACGAATAATTATCAGAAATAAAATTTTACTTCTATAAAAATAAATTTTGTCAAAATTTTAGTTGTTTATAGAAAATCTTCCTCAAAATTTCTATTTTTCGCTGAAAATTTTTGTCCAAAATTGCATTTCTATAGAAAAATTTTGGCTCAAAATTCTATTACTATACTAAAATTTTGTGATAAATTTACGTTATCGTATAAAAACTTTGTCAAAACACTTATTTCTATAAAATTTGTTAACATTTTAATTCTCTACTAGAACAGATATTCGTCAAAAGTTTTATTTCTATAGACCATTTTGTCAAACATTTTATTTCTATAGAAAATTTTGTCACCATTCTTAATTTTCAAATAAAAAATTTGTTCAAAATTTATTCTATAACGAAAATTTGGTCAAGATTATTATTCTCAAATTTTCTTTTTTACGCAATTTTTTGTCAAAATTTTATTTCTATAGAACAATTTGTCAAAATTTATTTCATAAAATTTTGTCAATAATTTTAATTCTATAGAAAATTTGTCAAAATTTTACTGCTATGGCAATTTTGTCAAAGTTTCTTTTCTTTTAAATTTCTATGAAAATTTGGTTACATTTTATTTCTATAGAAAATTTTGTCAAGATATTATTATGCAAATTTTCTTACATATGAAATTTTGTAAAATTTTCTCTTCTATAAATTTTTTTTTGTCAACCATTTTATTTCTATAGAAAATTTTGTCAAATAATTTTATTTCTTTAGAAAATTTTGTCCAATAAAATTTAATTCTATAGGAAATTCTTGTCCCAAAATTTTATTTGTATGAGGAAAATTTTGTCAAAATTTTATTTCTATAGAAAATTTTGTCAAAAGTTTTAATTTCTATAAGAAAGAATTTTGTCCAAGCCCATTTTAATTTCTTAGCAAAGTTTGTTAACCATTTTATTTCTATAGAAAATTTTGTCCAAGCATTTCATTTCCTGATAGAAAATTTTGTCAACTTTTATTTCTATAAAGAATTTTTGTTTAAATTTTAATTTCTATAGAAAATTTTGTCAAAATTTTATTACTATAAGAAGAAATTTTTGTTAAAATTTTAATTCTATAGAAAATTTTGTTAACATTTTATTCCTATAGAAAATTTTGTTAACATTTTATTTCTATAGAAAATTTTGTCCAAGAAGTTAGTTTCTATAGAAAATTTTGTCCATAATTCCTATTACTATAGAAAAATTTGTTTAAAGTATTTATTTCTATAAAAAATTTTGTCAAAATTTTTATTTCTATAGAAAAACATTTTGTCCAAAATTTTATTTTGTATACGAATTTTGGCCAAAAATTTAAAATTTCTATAGAAAATTTTGTCAAATTTATTTCTATATGAAAATTGTTGTCAAAATTTTATTTCCCTAACGAAAATTTGTCAAAATTTTATTTCTATAGAAAATTTTGTCCAAAAATTTATTTCTATAGAAAATTTTATTAAATTTTATTTCCTATTGAAAATTTTTGTCCAAAATTGTATGTCCTATAAGAGAAATTTTGTCAACATTCTCATTTCTATAGAAAAATTTGTTAAAATTTTATTTTCTATAGAAAATTTTTGTCACATTTATTTCTATATGTAATTTTGTCAAAATTTTATTTCTATAGAAAATTTTGTCCAAAATTTTATTTCTATAAAAAATTTTGTCAAATTTTATTTCTATAGGAAAATTTTCGTCAAAGTTTACTGCTATAGACAATTTTGTCAAAATTTTATTTCTATAGACAAATTTTGCTTAACAATTTATTTCTATAGAAAAATTTTGTCAAGGATACCTTATGTGCAAAATTTTCGTACATAGAATATTTTGTCAAAATTTTCTTTCTATAGATTTTTTTTGTCAAAATTTTATTTCTATAGAAAATTTTGTTCATAATTTTAATTTCTATAAGAAAATTTTGTCCATAAATTTTATTTCTAAAGAAAAATTTTGTCAAAATTTTATTTGTATGAAATTTTGTCAAAATTTTAATTTTCTATAGATAAATTTGTCCAAAAGTTTATTTCTAGAAAAATTTGTCAAACATTTTATTTCTATAGAAAATTTTGTCCAACATTTCCATTTCTATAGACAAAAATTTGTTAAAATGTTTATTTCTATAGAAAAATTTTGTCAAGCCATTTATTTCTATAGTAACAGTTTGTCAAAATTTTATTTCTATAGGAAATTTTGTCAACCAATTTTATTTCTATAGGAAAAATTTTGTCAAAATTATTTCTAAGTAGAAAAATTTGTCCAAAATTATTTTCTATAGGAAAATTTTGTTAACATTTTAATTTCTAATAGAAAATTTTGTCAAAATTCTATTTCTATAGGAAATTTTGTTAACATTTTATTTCTTATAGAAAATTTGTAAAAATTTTATTTCTATATGAACGACATTTTGTCCAAGAATTTTATTTCTATGGAAAATTTGCCAAAAATTTTATGTTCTTAGAAAATTTGTCAAAGATTGGTATGTCAATAGAAATTTTGTCAACGATCTTCATGATTCTATAGAAGAAATTTGTTAAAAATTTTATTTCTATAGAAAATTGTTGTCAACCATTTTAATTCTATAGTAAATTCTTGTCAAAATTTTATTTCTATAGGAAAATTTTGTCAAATTTTATCTTCTATAGAAAATTTTGTCAAAATTCTTAGTTCCTATAGAACCAATTTTTGTTACAATCTTTATTTCTATAGGAAATTTTGTCAAGAATTCTTATTTTCTATAGAATTTGTTAACATTTTATTTCTATAGAAGATTTTGTAAACAATTTTATTCTCCTATAGAAACTTTGTCAAAATTTGATTCTATGGAAAATTTTGCCAAAAATTTTATTTCTATAGAAAATTTTGTCAAAATTTTTATTTCTAATAAGGAAATTTTGTCAAAATTTATTTCTATAAGGAAATTTGTCCAATTTTATTTCTATAAGGAAAATTTGTCAAAATTTATTTCTATAGAAAATTTTGTCAAAATGTTATTTTATAGAAATTTTTCACAAAATTATTTATTTCTATTGAAACTTTATCAAAATTTTATTTCATAGAAATTTGTCAAAAATTTTATTTCTATTAGAGAATTTTGTCCCAAATTTATTTTTATAGAAAATTTTGTCAAAATTTTTTTTTGAGAAAGATTTTTGTCAAAATTTTATTCTTTTTAGAAAAATTTGTCAAAATTCTATTTTATAGAAAAATATTGTTAAAAATTTTATTTCTATAGAAAATTTGCGAACATTTATTTCTTATAGAATTTTTCAAGTACCTCTTAGTTGGAAAGGAATTTTTACAAATCTACCAAAACCGCAAGAATTCTACTAATCTACCAAACAATAAAAAATCTACCAGTTTTGTTGGAATTCTAGCGTGTTCCATATACGTTTGGTGAAAATCCATGGAGACTGTAAGTCCCTCTGTCTGGCTAGTCTAGTTTGCCCCTGATGTCTATCGAAGGAAGTAATCTTAAAATTTGACAATTTTATTTTTCTCAGAATGTCGTAGAATGACAAACTCTAATGATCAATGGATTTAAGATTTCGTTGTTTTTTATTCCATTACACCCCAATACAAACAAATGCTTAAATATTAATGTCTCCTAGTAGATGTAAGTATGTGTGGGGGCACTTGTCCGAGTATTTACACAAGTGCGTAAAGTTCAGCTAAAAAGGGTTTAAATCACTCTCATGTCAACATTAACTTGTTACTTCTGTTTGCTGTGTCCTTACAAGACTAGTTTCGTTTCACCCCCAATTTCTGTTTTTGTTTTTTTTTTTATTCGCTCTCACTCACAATGTTAGGTTTTTTCTCCTTTCGTGTGTGTTTGTGTGTGTCTCTTATACACATGTGCGTTAACAATTTAATGTTATATGTTCTTGACCAGCACTTAGTTGTTGACTGGATCTATGTCGTGTTACGAGTATCTAAAGATTATGTTAGGGAGTGATGTTTATGTCCGGTTGTTGGAGGCGGCCGCCAATTCGGATAACACTCGCCGAATGTATGTATGTGTGAGTGAGTGGTGAGCACAAGTGTTTGTTAGTCACTGATACAGACATATATGAGGATACTTATGTTTGTATTGAAGGTGTTTGTTTGTGTGCACTGTATCCCTATGTATGCCTGCTGTTTGAGAGTTTCTGTTTGATATGGGCAAAAGTTTTAATTTGCTTTCAGGAAGTTTGTGGTTTTCTGCGTAATCCTTAAAGCTTTTGTTTTTAAACGTTTGCATTAGTGTTTATATCTAGAAAGCCTTGTTGATACGCTAGGCAGCTATCATGATGAGATGAGCATACACTTTCATGTAGTGCAATATACACGCACACACACACACACATATATTGCTAACACAAACTTTAACTTTTGTATGGTTGAGTTAGGACACTAGGGATATGATTAGCCTTGTTTATCTTGCAGTGATGATTGTGGCCATAATGTAATGCTTGATTAGACGAGAAGTCTTGATGGGGTTTACAAATGTAAAGTTTTGTAATTATTTTAAAAATTGTCTACTATTATGAATTGAGGAAAATGTGTGTTCTTCATGTTATTATATGAACAGCTTTATACAATACAATTGCCCTTAATCACGAAACTTTTACCAACACTGAAACAAATATTCAGCTTATATGAAAAATTCAACCTTAAGGACATGGTTATTACACAATATTTAGGATACATTTTATTAAAATAAATATATTTTTTTTTTTGATTATAAAACATAGTATTTACTTCACATTGTTTTCTTAAAATTTAGGCGACGAATCTATCTAGTGCCAAAATAGTAAAGGCTACCCTTGCAGCTTTCCAGATAATGTCTTTATTTTAATGAAACCGCATCATTGGCTCTGAATCAATACTAAAATCCCTAGGGGCGGCCCAAAAGCT
>PGFW01020225.1:46184-58540 GCA_003123925.1 Haematobia irritans
AAATTTCTTTGTCAAAGAAATTTCGAAAATTTTATTTCATGAAAGATATTTTCACTTCTTTACTATTTTTGAATTTTCGAAATTTTTTTTATTTCAGAAATTTGGGAAATTTTATTTATTTCAAGAATTTCGGAAACTTGTCTGTATAAATTTCATTATGCATAGAAATTTTTGGAAATTTATTGTTTAAGAAAATTTCGAATTTTTTTCATAGAAATTTTTACTTCTTTCTATTTTTTGAATTTTTCGAAAAAGTGATATGAAGCTATTTTAAAATTAAAAATATTTTAATTTGGAGATTAAGATCTATCATTCATTTTATGTTGATTAAGAAAAATTTTGTTCTTTTCAATATTTAAATATATAAAATTAAAAAAGGCGCATTTTTTGATAGGAGCCAATTATTGGCACTGGTATTCTAAATTAGTTTTTTTGGTACATTTAGTACTTTTTGGACATTTCTATTTGTGTGATAACATCATCAAGCAGTCTAGACAATGAATGGACTATTTTTTTTTGTTTTTATTTGTACTATATTCCTCATTTCCTATCTTTAAATTTCATCAAAATCGGTTAATAATAGTGGCCTGAATACTGCGATAGGAATATTCCTTTCTATACAAAATTTTCCATAAGGATCTCTTATAGAGGAAAGTCTTTTAAAATTTTATTTTTTGATGTCTATAGATTTTTTTTTGGTAAAATTTCAACATTTTTTAAAATGTAATTTCTGTACGAATCTCTTAGTTAACAAATTTAATTTCTTTGTAATTTCGTGAAATTTCAGAAAATTTCGTTTGTATGGGAATTTTTTTTTAAATTTAGTTTCTTTTTCGAATTTTAGGAAAGTTATAGGGAAATACGTATATGGAATTTAATTTCTATAGGTAAATTTCATTCCTATGAGAAATTTTCCAAAAATTCTATAAGAGATTTTCGGAAAATTTACGGAAAATTCCAATTTCATTTCTATTCGAAAATTTAAGAGAATTTCATTTTTTGAATCTTTACAACAATTTCGGGAAAATCCTTTTCTATCGAAATTTTCGATAAAATTCTTTTAAAAAGGAAAGTTTTCGAAATTGAATTTTTTTATTTCTTAAAATTTCTATAACGAATTACAAAACATTTTAAATTTAAGAAATTGAATTTTTATACGAAATTCTCATATCTACAGAAAAATTTTTGAAAATTTTATTTCTATAGGTAATTTGGAATTCTATGTAATGTCAGTATGAAATTTTCTAAAAATGTCATTTCTGTAGAGACTGTTTTCACATTTTCATTTCCAGAGGAAATTTATTCTATTTTCCTATACTATGTCTATAATTTTTTTATATATATTTATTGTTTTTTGAAAAGCAAGATGGAAACCCATCTTGGCTTTAGATATGCTTCTGGCTTTTAATTCCTAGGCAACATTTCACATCATCCGTGGCATCGTTTTTGTTCATTGTATTCCGCCAACATAAACATAAAACCGCATTTTAAAAAATTGTAAAAATCATTTCATTCAGTGAAAAGTGAAATCATATTTTATAGAAATATGTCTGTGGGCAGCTGTGCACCCAGGGCCACAAAAACGTGCCACATGCAAGGCTAACTGTTAATAGTCAGCGGTTAGTAAATGCGATCAACAAAAAAAAAAAAACAGGAAAAAAATATGTAAAAAATCTCATTGAAATATTTATTATTATTAAAAGCGAAACACATGTGCTTTATATACACATGTGAAACACTCTCTTTGAACAAACACATTCACATACATGCACATTACGGAGGGACGTACTATCTTGCAGCTTGCATCAATTCTTTGTGCTTCAACATCTGCTGTGCTCTACTTGCCGGTCAGGACACTGGCGTCGTGTTATATGTTCCTGAAGTAAACCACAAATTGCGCTTCTCTTTGTCACAGCATAACAAAAAAGGAAAAATATTTTCGGATGGAATTTTCAGATGTACGAAGCTGTCGTGATAAGGAAGCCACACTCTACATTGGCATGACTTAACTGCTACTGATTATATAGTAAAATTTAGTGTGGCTAGATATACAGTTGAGTTTTGATTTCCATTTCGTTTTGTCGTTAACGTTTTTTTTATTATTTTCTATGAAAATGAAAGTGAATTTAATACGAATAAGTAACTTCATTCTGTTACCGATATTATGTCTGTTTTTTAATTTCATCTGATGGGAATTTTGTACTTTTTTCTGTGAGAATTGTTGTGATAAATATTCTTTCTATACGAGAATTTCTAAAATTTTAATACTATAGAAAAATACTAAAATTTCACTGATATAAAAATTTTCTGAAAATTTCATTCTATTGATAATTTCTTGTATTATTTCATATAAAGTTTTGTGAAATATTTTCATTTCCATAGAAATTATTTCCAAATTTCATTCTATGAGAATTTTCTATAAATTCATTTATATAGGAAATTTGTGAAATTTATTCTATATAGAATATTTGTGAAAAATTTCATTTCTATAGGGAAATTTTTGTGAAAATTTCATTCCATAGAATTTTCCACAATTTCATTCTACAGAAATTTTGAAAAATTTCATTTCTTAGGAATTATTTCCATCAAATTATCATGTTTAAATAAGTTTCTGATAAAATATTTCGAAGTTTCATTCTAGGAAACTTTCCTGATCAATTCATCATAGGGTGTCAATTTATTTTCTCCGAAATTTCTTTCGAGAAATCTTCCATTATTCTATAGAAATTTTGTGAAAATTTCATTTCTATAGGAATTTTGAAATTCATTTAATAGTATTTCTGATTCATATCATGAAATTTTATGAAAATTTATTTCTATAGAGAAGAATTATTGTGAAAGTTTCATTCTATAGGATGATTTTGTGAAATATTCATTTCCAAAATTCATAAAATTCTCTCAAATTCATTTCTATATAGAATTATTTTCATGAAAATTTCATTTCTATAGGAAATTTTCTGAATAATTTTTCTATAAAAAATTTTCTGAAATTTCTTTCGTATAGGAAGTTTTCTGAAATTATCATAATTTGTAATCATTCTATAGGAATTTTTGAAAAATTTCATTTTCATAGTAAATTTTCTCAAAGTTCATTTCTCATAGGACAATTTTCTGAAAATCTCATTCTTATGGAAATGTAGAAATTTTCATCTAAGGAATTTTCTGAAAATTTCCTATCTGATGGAGATTTTCTGAAAACTTCATTCTCTAAGAAATTTCTGAAAATTTCATTCTATAGGAAATTTTCTGAAAAATTTCATTTTCTATAATGGAAATTTTTCTGCAATTTATTTCTATAGGTGAATTTTGTGAAAAATTAATTCTATATGAATTTTGTGAAATGTTCATTTCATAGAAATTAATTCGCAAATTTCATTTTATAAAAATTTCTGAAAATTCATTTTCTATACGGAAAAAATTTTGTAGAAAAATTTATTTATAGGAAATTTTTGTGAAATTTTCCATAGAAATTTCTCTCAATATTCATTTCTATTAGAAATTTTGTCTGAAAATTTCATTCTATAGGAAATTTATGACAAATTATGTTAGGTATAATTTTAGTGAAAAACTTTTCATACTATACGAAAAATATACTGAAATTTCCATTCCATTCATCAACGAATTATTCTAAAATTAATTTCTAATAGAAATATAAAAAAAAAAAAAAAACATTTCTAATAAAATTTTCCTGAATTTCAGTTTCTTTTATCTATTTTTTTATTTTATTTATTTATTCTTCATATCCACCTTAGGTATCACTTAGAAACCTCATTACATACAAATCCACAAATAACAAAATCAAAACATTCCAACAAGCCAAACTTAATTGTGATTCGGTATTTAAGCACAAAAAAAATACAAACGAAAATATTGAACTGTGGCATACATCATGGGAAAGACATCGTAATAAAGCTTTTTCCTTGTTTTCACATTCGCCGAATTGAACATGCACCAAGCTACAAGCAGTGAGAACTAACCATACAAAAGTAATCTATGATAAACCAAAAATGGGTAAGAGCAAGTTGTAAAATTTTTTCCTATTAAAATATCTACAAATTAATGCTTACATAGCATAGAAAGTTTTTAAATAATTAAAGTGTGTTGAATCTCCGCTTATGAATAGAAAAGTTTTTAATTGCAGTGGTCAAATAGCCACTTGTATGGAAGACAATAAAATTTAGGACAAGCTTAAAAAAATTTTTATTAAAAAGAAAGAAGATCGAATAAAAGACAAATAAATTAGTTATGTATGATTTATTATTCAAAAACAAACAAAAAAAGAATTATTAATAAGTTCATTCTTAATGAAAAGAATATAATTCTAATATAACGGAAATTATTATATCTGTTATTATTCCTTGAGAATTCTGGTGTGAGAAAATCACTTCATTATACAATTTGACAGATTTCTATAGAAAAACATTTTACATAATTATGAAAGAAATAAAATTTTGACAAAATTTATAGTAAAGAAATGAATTTGACAAATTTTCTATAGAATATATGTGACAAAATTAGTATCAAATGAAATTTGAAAAATTATTTTAAATAATAAAAAATAAATAAATTTTGAGAAATTTCTTATAGATAAGGTTTTGACAAAATTTTATATAAATAAATTTGTCAAATTTTTCTATAGAATAAGATTTTGATAAAAGATTTTATAGAATAGATTCTCGAAAATTTGTGGTATTGAAATAAATTTGTACAAAATTTTATAGAAATAAGATTTGAATACACTTTTGTATTTGAAATAAATTTTTTACATTTTTCCTATAGAATAAATTTATAAGATTTTTATAGAAATAAATCTTGACAATATTTTCTAGAGAAATAAAATTTTTATAAGTAGATATTTGTTGCCAAAATTGTATGGCAAATTTTGGTAAGATATATTATGACCGGACAGAACAACACGAACATTCAAATCGATTTGTTCCGACTATATTTCTAATGTCATGACTTTAATTTTTTTTCAAATATTTTAATTTTAATAAATTTTGACAAATTTTCTAATAGACTAAAGTTTTGAGAAAATTATACTTAGAATAAATTTTGAGAAAATTAACTATAGAATAAATTTTGACAAACATATGTTCTACGAAATAACATTTTGCAAAATTTTTATAAGAAATAAATTTGAAAATTTTTATAGAAATAAATTTTGACAAACTATTCTATAGAAATAAATTTTGACAAAATTTTTTATGAATAAATTTCGACAAATTCTTTATAGAAATACATATTTTGAGAAAATTTTTTATAGAAAAAATTTTTGACAAAATATTTATATATAAAATTGTGACAAATTTGCGATAATAAATTTTGACAAAATTCATATATAAAAAATTTGAAGATTTTCTATAGTAAGTAAAATTTGATAAATTGTATATAAATAAAATGTGACAAATTTTCTATAGAAATAATATTTAGAAAATTTCATGAATAGAAATTTTAAAATTTAAGACAAAATTGTGTAAAAATGTTGGTCGAAAGACTATAGAATATATAAATTTTGAGAACATTCTATAGAATATAAAATTTATGAAATTTTTATATATAAAATTTGAGAAAAATTTTTATAGAAAATGAAAATTTTGAGAATTTTTATGGAAATAAAATTTTGAACATTTTTATTAGACAAAAAATTTTGCATTGAATTCTATAGAAATAAAATTTTGAGAACATTTTTTATAAAATAAAATTTGCAAATTTTTTATAGAAATAATTTGTGACAGAAAATTCTATATAAAAAATTTGATAGATTCTATAAGTAATAAAAATGTTGGATAAGATTTTTATATAGAAATAGAAAATTGAGAAAATTCTCTATCATTCACTAAACTGCAATTGTTTTATCGCGATCTTTTTGTCTGAATATAGAAAATCAATTTGAGAAATATAGAAATTAAATTTTCAAAATTCTTTACTAATTGAAATTTTGACAATAAATTTATATTTTTATAGAAATTTTGAACAAATGTCATAATAAAATTTGAATTAGAAATAAAGATGCTGCAATCAGTAA
Source organism: Haematobia irritans (assembly GCA_003123925.1). Classification (NCBI taxonomy): domain Eukaryota; kingdom Metazoa; phylum Arthropoda; class Insecta; order Diptera; family Muscidae; genus Haematobia; species Haematobia irritans. Next base: position 52,213 of record PGFW01020225.1, read on the forward strand.
TATTGAGAAAAAAAATTTTACTATTTCTTATAAAATCATAATTATTTTAGAAGTAATATTCTATAATTGTAAAATTTTTTAAAACTTTCCATATTTTTAGAAATTTCAATATATTCTATAAATAATCTCAATATTTTTATAAATTATTAACTTAATTTCATAAGAAAATTCGATAGTATAATTAAAATTATTCTATAGAAATAAATATTCTTAACAAAATTTTCTATTGGATATATGAAAAGTTTTCATAAAAAAAGTTATTGACATTTTTAAGAAAAAATTTTCACATTCAAAATTATTAGGTTCAATTAATTTTTATCAGTAGACATATTTAAATTTTTAAAAATGCTTTATTCATAAATTGTCCTTTTCATGAATTCATTTAAATTTGTCAGAATATAATAAAAATTTATAATTTTTCTAGAAATATTATTTTAGATTTGATAATTTTCATGATTTTAATGATATCTAAATTCTGAAATCCTCAAATGATTAGAAGTATAGAAATTTTCAATTTTATAGAAAATGCTTATCACATTTTATTACTATAGAAAATTTTAGTCAAAATTTTATTACATAGAAATTTGTCACAATCTTATTTCTATTAAAAAATTGTCAAAATTTTATTTCTATAAAAATGTTAAAATTTATTTCTATAAAAAAGTGTCAAATTTTTTTCTATAAAAAATTTCTCAAATTATGTATAAAATTCTCAAATATAAAAAAATTTCTCAAATTTATTATATCTATAAAAATTTTTCATAAATTTTATTATATGAAAAATTTCCAATTTATTTTTTAGAAATTTGGTTCAACATTTTATTTCTAGTGAAAATATTTGTCACAATTTTATTGTCTTATAAAATTTTGTCAAAAATTTTATTTCTATAGAAATTTCAAATTTGTCAAGAAATTTGTAATTATTTCTATAGCAAATCTTTCAATATTTTTAACATATAGAAATCTATCCAATTTATTATTAAGGAAACATTTTGTCAAATTTTATTCTTATAGAAATTTTGTCAAAATTTATTATTAAGTAATTTTGTCAAAATTTATATTTCTATAGAAATTTTCTCAAAAATTGTATTTCATAGAAATTTTGACGATTTAATTTAAAATTTTGTAATTTCTTAGAATGTAAAATTATTATATATAATTGAAATATTCTTAAAATTTTGAATTTATTTCTATGGTAGATAATTTTTTCTAAAGTTATTTCATTATTTAGTATCAAACTTTATTCTATAAAATTGCAAATTTATAAAAATTGAAAATATGTTGCTTGAATAGTCGAGAATCATATTTGAAGGTTTTTCTGCAAATTAATACAAAATGTGAGATATTCAACATCTAATATTTGTGAAATGAAAAATTATAGAAATAACATATACATCAGATTTGTCAATATCACCTTTATCATTTTATAGAAATTTGCTTTTTACAATTTTGATGAAACTAAGTTTTATCAAATCTTATTTCTGAAAATTTTGAAAATTTTATCATTAAAATTTCGTCAAAACTTATATCTAATAGAAATTTTCTCAAAATTTTTATTTTTATTATAAAATGCAAAAATTTATTGTATATAAAATTTTCAAATTCTAAATTCTATAGAAAATAGTCGAATCCAAATAATTTGCAATTTTCGTTCACTCAGAAATTATAATCACCAAATTTTATTAATGAATTGTAAATTTATTGATAAAAATACAATACTTGTAAAATTTTATTCGAGTATAAGTATTAATATTTCTAAAATCTATACTAATGAAAGTTGCTCAAAGATTTGATATCATTGTAATCATCTATAGAATTGTAAAATTAACCAAAATGATTTTATGATTATCAATCTATCTATGTAATACAATTATCTTAAATGACTATCATTGAATTTTCTCATATTATTTATAATGTCAATTATTTCTTAAATTGCAAATATTATAGAAAATGTCATTTCATCTTAAATTTTCATTATTTCTTTTATTTTAATGTATCTTGAATTGTAAATTTATATGATGAACTCCAGATTCAAGGATTAAAACATCACTAATTTTACAAATTCAAATTAAAATTGAATAATCTTTATTTTTTGTTTTGTCTAATTCTAATTGTTCTAATTCGATCTTTCGTTTTAATAAAAATGCTTATTTTGACAAGCTTGTCCGATATTTTATGGTTCATACAAATGGCTATTGACCACTCATACAAAACTTTTCTCATCCATAACGAGATTCAAACACACATTTCAAGTTATATTTCAAAACTTTCATATTGCATATGTAAGCCATTAATTTCTAGTAATTTTAATTAGAAAAATTTTATCGAATCCGCTCTGTCTATCAGTAACAATTTTTGTTTTTTCATAGATATTTTGTATAGTTCACTGCTTGTGTTAGCTCTGGGGCATGTTCGATTCAGGCAATTTGAAAAACAAAAAAGTTAATTAGCGATGTTTCCCATTATGATGCCAATAGTCAAATTGTTTCTCTTGTAGTTTTTTTTTGTGGCTTAAATTACGCGTAAAACCACATTTAAGTTTGAGACGTTGTGGATGTTTGATTTGTTGTATTGGTGGATTGTATAGTAATTGGTTTTCTAAAGTGAGATAAGGGTAGTATTGAAGAATAAAAATAAAATAACATAAATATAATAAAACAGAATGAATCTTCAGAACATTTCTATAGAAATGTTTTTTTTTTTTTTTTTTTCAAATTTCTATAGAAATTAATTTTTTCATAGAAATTTCGTATGGAAATGAAATGTGAAATTTTCAGTATCTTTATAGTAATGACAATTTCAACAAAAATATTCAGATAATTTGCAAAATATATCCTATGAATAGTAAAATTTCTATAGAAGAAATTTTTCAGAATTCTAATAGAAATGAAATTTGAGGAGAAAATTTCCATATGAAATTGAAATTTCACAACAAATTTCCTTAAGAAAATGATATTTTCACTAAATTCTATAGAAATGTAAATTTTAGAAATTTCTATAGAATGAAATTTTTTGAGATTATTTCCTATGGAAATGATAATTTACAAAATTTCCTATAGAATTAAAATTATTCACAAAATTCATTATAGAAATAAATTTGCAGAAAATTTCCGAATAGAAATAGATTTTTGCAGAAAATTATCCTATAGAAATGAAATATTTCATAAAATTTCCTATGAATAAAGTTGATAAAATTCCCTATAGAGAATGAAATTTTAAAACAATCTTCATTTGGGAGTATAGAATGAAAATTTCAGAAATTCCTATAGAAATGATAATTGGAGAATAAATTTTCTATTGAATGAAAGTTACAAAATTTCTTAATAAGATTCAATACAAATTTCAACTAGAATAAATTTTCAAACCTATAGAATTGAAATTTTCAGAAAATTTAGAAATGAATTTTAGAAAATTCTTTATGAGAAGATTTCAAATAGAAAATTTGTCTATTAGAAATGAAATCTTGGCGAAGAATTTTTATATGAAATTTGAAAGTAAATTTTGATCATCTCTTGAAATAGAATTTTCACAAATCTTCCTATAAAAATGAATTTCACGAAAATTCATTATAGAAAGCAATTATTCACAAAATTTTCCTATAGAAATGAAATTTTCAAATTCCTTAGCAATAATCGCAATTTCCTATAGAATGAATATTTCACAAAATTTCATAGAAATGAAATTGGGAAAATTTCTCTGGAAATGGAAATTTGGAGAATTTCCTAGTGAAAGAACGTTTCAGAAAATTTACTATAAAATGAATTTTCAGAAAATTTCTATAGAAATGAAATTGAGAAATTTCTATAGAAATGAAATTTTCAGAAAATTTCTTATAGAAATGAAATTTGAGAGAAAATCTTCTATGAAATGAAATTTCAAAATTCCTAAGAATGAAATTTCACAAAATTTCTCTATAGAAGAAATTTCACAAAATTTCTATAGAAATAGAATTTCAGAAATTTTTATAGAATGAAAATTTGAAATAATATTCCTATGAAATGAAATTTCACTAAATTCTATAGAAATAAAAAACTCAGAAAATCTATCATAAAAATAAATTTCAGAAAATTTCTTATATCAGTGAAATTTCAATATTTTTTTATAGTAATAAAATTTTTTAAAATTTCCTATAGAAAAGAATTGTTACAACAAGTTTACAAGAAAAAAAGTTACAAAAATTCATTACAGTGACAATTAAAAAATAATATAACGGTAAAGCAATAAGTTACTTATTACGTTATGAAATTCACCTATCATTTTTCATAGAAAATAATAAAAAAAACGTTAAACACAAAACAAAATGAAATCCAAAACTCAAAAACACGTTTCTCTTAGCCACCCTTAAATTTACTATAAATCTAGACTTAATGTCCATGCACATGTAGATGTGGCTCCCTATTCCCACGTCGCACCTGAAGTTTCCCACTCGAAAAAATAGTTTTTTTTCGTTCCATCTCGGACTAGAGAAGCGCAATTTTTGGTATTCATGGGTACAAACTAACACGGACGCAGTGTTCATCACGTCAACTAGTGCAGCACATCAATGTGAAGCACAAAAGAAGTTGATTGCAAGCCTCTAGAATATAAAACTTCGCGTATGTGTCCCATGTATGTAGATTGGTGTCAAATAGAGTAGGTGTTTTCACTGGTATATAAACGCACATGTTGCGCTTTTAATAAAATAAATATGTTACATGAATTTTTTTTAATCTTTTTCCCTGTTTTTTTTTTTGGTTTGATGCACTTCTACTTACCTGCTATTACCGTGTTATCCATTGCATGTGGGACACGTTTTTGCCCAAACTGGTGCAAAACCGCACAGCAAATTTCTCCTAATAATATGATTCACTTTTCATCTGAATGCACCAATGATTGTATTTTTTAAAATCGAGTTATGTGGCTTTATGTGGCGACATACAATGAACAAAAAACAATGGCACGGATGATGTTAAATTTTGCTAGGAATTAAAAAGCCAAGAAAGCTATCTAATCCAATGATGGTCTCCAGCTTGCTCTTTCAAAAAAACAATAAATATATATAAAAATTATTATCACATAGTTTAGGAAATAGATAACTTTCCTCTGGAATGAAAATGGGCGAAAACAGTCTCTACAAAAATACATTATTTGAAAATTTCATACTGACATTACATAAATTCAAATTACCTATAGAAATAAAATTTTCAAAATATTTCTTAGATATAGACATATTTCGTATAAAAATCTATCTAAATAAAAGTGTTGAATTCGTTATAGATTTAATAAATAAAATATATTCAATTTCAAACTTCCTTTTAAGAAGAATTTTATCGAAAATTCAATAGAAAAGGATTTTCCGAAATGTTGTAAAGATTAAAAAATATAATTCTCTATAATTCGAATAGATAATGAAATTGAATTTTCCGTACAATATTCCGAAGTAAATCTTTATAGAATTTTTGGAAAATTTCTCATATGAATTAACTTACTATAGAAATTAAATCATATGACGTATTTCCCTATAACTTCCTAAAATTCGAAAAAAAAACTAAATTTAAACAAAAATTCCCATTACATAACGAAATTCTGAAATTCAGATTACATAAGAAAATTAAATTTGTTAACTAACAATGACAGAAATTACATTTTAAAATGTTGAAATTTTACAAAAAATAATATAGACTCAAAAAATAATTTTTAAAACTTTCCTCATAAATACTCCTTATGAAATTTTGTATAGAAAGATCTACAGATTCAGGCACTATTATAACCATTTTGATGAAATTTAAAGATAGGAAATGAGGAATATAGTACAATAATTACAACAAAAAAAAATAAATCCATTCATTGTCCTAGACTGCTTATTGTTATCACAAAATAGAAATGTCCAAAAAGTACTTAAATTGTACCAAAACACTAATTAGAATACCAGTGCCAATAATTGGCTCCTTCAAAAAATGCGCCTCCTTTTTTTAATTTTATATATTTAAATATGAAAAGAACAAAATTTTTTCTTAATCAACATAAAATGAATATAATCCTTAAAAAAATCTCCAAATTAAAATATTTTTAATTTTAAAATACTTCAATATCACTTTTTCGAAAAATTCAAAAAATAGAAAGAAGTAAAAATTTCTAATGAAAAAAATTCAAATTTTCTTAAACAATAAATTTTCCAGAAAATTTCTATGCAATGAAATTTCATACAGACAAGTTTCGAAATATCTGAAATAAATAAAATTTCCCAAATTTCTGTAAATAAAAAAAATTTCAAAATTCAAAAATAGTAAAGAAGTGAAAATATCTTTCATGAAAATAAAATTTCGAAATTTTTTAGACAAAGAAATTT
>PGFW01020232.1:25918-40989 GCA_003123925.1 Haematobia irritans
AGCATGAAATTTGTTTATGAAAATTTTGGGATTTATTTTCGTTTCATTATTTGCCAAAACGTGAAGAAGGAAATAAATTTCAATGAACGTAAGAAATTCAAGGGGGAAAAAACAAAAAATCAGACGACAAATATTAATACTTCGCTATGGACATGAAGGAAAAATTGACGGCTGAATGATTTACATTAAAGAAAATTTCAATAGGAAAATCTATTGAAATTTCGTGAAGGTTTTTGATTTTTTGGAAGGGCCATAAAACGTATATTTTTACTGCACTTTCACTTTAACTAAGTGATTTTTAAGTAGAAAGAAGGCGATTATTGGAAATTGAATTTAGATAGGAGCCTGAATTCGCCAATTAGCCAGACCTTGGAAAATAAAAGTAAATGTCTTATTCGAGACTGAAGCTCAGAGATTAATTTCGGAAGAATTTATAGACATTTGACGATTGAATCAAATACGAGAGTGATCTGATAAGTTCATAGCCTACCAAAAAACTTTGGAAATTTCCTGTTTTATTTGTCGATACACTTTTAGCTCGATATATTGGGTTGGCATATTAGTAATGTGGTATTGACAAAAGATGGCGTAGTTCGGTTATACATATCAGACAATACTGAAAGTATATTCATATCATAACCTCTCCATAGCTTTAATTTTCAGTACCTGTCATTTGCCCGGAGTATAATCAATATAATTTTTGTTTTCTACTCAATACGTCAAGTTTCATGCCCACAAAACTTTATTTTTGGGAAGCCTGCGCATAGCTACTGCAAAGGCAACAATGGAAAGGTTTTCTTGAATCGCATTATTACTGGTCCCTTGCGAAAAAAAATCACATGTTTACCCTGGTTCATAAAGGGTGATTTGTTAAGAGCTTGATAACAAGAGAGAGATTTAATCGGCCTTTTTTAGTTTTAATAATATAGCGCACGTATGTGACTAATGTGTATATATTACGTGTGTTAGGAAGTTTTAAGATACCTTGCCATCGCTTCGTAGAAGTTTCTAAACGCAATCTCCATGCGGTGGAGGGTACATAAGGCTTTCGGCTGGCCGAACTTAACGGCCGTATAATACTTGTTATTTTATTAAATTTTTTTATGTCCATATATTTTGTTTTAATTTGCAATTTAAATAAAAAAAAAAAAAAACATAATTTCTTTCCAAAACTTTAATTGAAATTTTCGAGTAACCGTTTTTCCCGTTATTTTTCTTTCCAATCAATGATTACTGCATTATTGAAGAATCATCATCATCATCATCGTAGAACCGAGAAATCTAAAAGAAAACGATTCGCTGAAAGGCAATGACGTGACTTCATCAAATCTTGGTAATATTACGCTTGACTGGATTTTCGCGTTTTTAGCAAATGCCACAAAAGTCAGGGCAATTCAACAAACCTTTGGCAAATTCTTGCCTTCATTTCAGTTCGTCTTGGCAAGGTTTCGTTCGATTCATTTGTTTCTTAACGAATTTACAATGAGTTGCTAATTAAACGGCAAACTGGCTAAGACACCAAAGACGACATTCTCAGCAATTTCTAGCCCTACCTGTAGTGGTTGGGCCGTGAGGTTGTTTTTGGTTTTGTTTTGTTTTCCTAGCGCATTATTATCGTGGCAATCTTTTTTTGCCGGCCCACCAGATTTTTGCATCCCAGAAAAATTGCCTCGACAACTTTTATGGGCTGTTTTGTATTTGGCAATAGTTTTCCTTTTCCTTTTTATTTTTCCTCAACTTGCTTTGAGTAGATCAGCAAAGGCAAACGAATACAAAAAAAACAACATAATTTGCGTGTTGAATCTCATGATTTGTACAAATTATAATCTACAATGTCATTGCAACACGCAAACCCTATTTTCTGTTGTTGTTGTTGTTGTTATTGCTGCTGCTTTTGCTATTGCTGTCATTATGAGGCCAAGCAAGAGGAACGTGTGTACTTAACGGGGCCAACAGTTAGTTAGCCGCAAGAGTCAGAGTCAACTTCACAAAAGTCATACTTTTTGTCAATTGTCTCCACATGCCGTTTTTCCTACAAATTGACAGACCTTTGGAAAGTTTATGAGGAACTTTTGTTCACGATTTCTCCAGAAGAAATATGTGCAATGGTTTAATGGGACCGCTGGAAATGAGATGATTTTGGTATGGTAGGCGAATTTTGAGAGAAGCCACAATTTATATGATTATTCTTTTAATTTATTTGGATTCAAAGTTAGTCTCCGTACAGAAGAATAAAAAAGAATAAAATTGGTCCTACGGACAATGTGGAAACCTATCTGCAAATTGAGTTTTCCGAGAAACCATTCAGGTACTATTGAATTTACAAATATGTCAATGTTTGGAAGTTTTTGGAAATTGTCGCTGTAATGGATCCGACATGCAAAAACTTGTTTGACATACCAATAGCATCCGATGGCTCTGAAGTCTATAAATCCGAAACCGAAGAGACCGCAATCATTGTATGGAAGAAGGAAGGAAGGCATCTACCATGGTGGCAATGGTTTATCATGCCTGCCTGTATTTATAAAAGTGTGAATGGACTCCTATCCCAGTTTCGATCAAACACCAAACAGTTTTTCAGGCAATGGAGTATCCACTTCCAGTAATACCTGGAAAGTTTTAAAGTGAGTTCTAAAATAATAGGCGTTCGACTACCATTAAGCTAGGGAATACAAGCACCATTCATAGGGCATGAATGTTCATAGGTCCTCAATCCTGTAATTCCTGAAAGTTTCCTTCCAAAAAAGAAGGTGTCGGCATGGCATCCTGATTCCTGGTTACGAATTTCTGATACCTAGTTTGGCCGTAGAAAATCTAACCTGAGGCACTATCTCCACAAACGTGAAAATGATGAGAGTTGGTGTGGTTGTGTGAATTTTTACTCTTATTGTGAGTGAGCAGCACCCTTCTTCCGGATTGATGAGGGGGTCAGTAAGTACTTTCCTATCCGTCTGATGCAAAGGAGCAAATAAACTAATATGTCGTAAACGCCCTAATATGAAATTACGAATTATCCTAGAAAAATAAATAACAAAATTGTGATTGGATTTTTTTCTATGGGATGTAAATGGAGACGCGGCACGGAGCGCCGGAAAAATGGCCATCCCCAAGAATAAAATCAATAGAATGAACGCTCTGGTATGTATTGCCTTTTGCACGAATTCCAGGCTACCCGGGGCTTTTCTCGTCCTTTCTTCAATATTAAGCTTAAAATACAGTCGCCTATCGCAATACAATCCGAGGTAGCTTTTGCTTACTCACCAAAGGGAACCTAAGGAGGATGGGCTTAACCGTGGAAATTTTGCATTCTTTGCAGTACATGAAAAGTTGTGTCTTTGCAGGATTAACTTCTTTTTCTCATGTCTCGGTCATCCGAAAGGATCTCTAAACATTTACCCCTGACTGTATAAGCCACCACTTTTATCCTTTCTTCATCTAAGGGAATTAGAAAGGAACCAACCGTTGTGCAATGGTTAGCAGTATCCGCCTTGGCATACATGGGTTCGTGGGTTCAACCCCATTTGATCCGAACACCAAAAAAGTTTCTCAGCGGTGGATTATTCCCCTCTCAGTAATACTGGTGACATTTCAGAGTAATTCAAAGCTTCTCTAAGTGATTTTCACCGCAATATGCACGAGACCGTTCGACTCGGCTATAAAAAGTAGGTCCCTTGTCATTGAGCTAAAACAATAGAATCGGGCACACTTCAGCGATAAGAGAAAAGTTCAGCACTGGGGGGTATCACAATGGACAGAATAGCTTAAGTTAGCCTGAAAAAAAATATAGGACTGCCACTATACACCGTGGTGCAATGGTTACCGATGCCCGCGTGCATACACAAGGTCGTGGATTCGATTCCTGCTTCGACCGAACACCAAAAAGTTTTCGCGGTGGATTACCGCTGCACCTCAATTAAATGCTGGTGACATTTCTAAGGGTTTTAAATCTTCTCTAAAGTGGTTTACTGCGAATGCGGAACGCCCGTTCGGAACTCGGCTATAAAAAAGGAGGTCGGCCTTGTCAATTTTGAGCTTTTGACATGGAATCGGGCAGCAAATCAAGTGATAAGAGAGAATTTCACCAAATGTGGTATCACAATGGACTGAATAGTCTAAGTTGAGCCTGATACATGGGCCTGCACCTAACCTAACCTATAACCTAACCTAAAGGAAATTAGAAGACTGTTTTATATCATCCTTTCAAAAAAAAGAGGTGATAAGAACTCCTCCTTGAGAGTGCTCTGCTCACATAACTTTGAACGTTACTTGCCTTAGGGTGGCTAAAATACGTCTCTTCGTTAGAAGTTTCTCTATCAGCCTCAGTATACATTGATCAATAAGGGAATAATGACATAAGGCAGATTCGTCGGAATCCCTTCACACCCTAGTACTATGACACAATTTTCGAAGAAAAATTGTTTACTCCCTATATAAAAAAAACGTTTGGGATGAAATAACTGCGAACAGATAGTGATGGCAACATTAGGAAAATTTTTGCTCCAAAAATGGAAAGGCACGAGTATTTCGCTACAAGATAAGTGGCGAATGCTTGGGTTTCCAATACACTGTGATAGATACCGGTATATTTCGTTTTTCAGCGGAAAGCGAATTTAGTAGCTTAGCATTAGAGATGAAAAACAACTTTTGTCTCCTTCCACTCCCTGGAGATATATGGAATTTTTGCACGAAACATAAGGTAGGCAGTGTATTTCGGCACAAATAAAAGTGCAGAATGCTTGGCTTTCCAATAATACTCGCGTTTAAATACGGATATTCGATTTTCGTTTTCTGGCGAATGAAAACAACTTTTGTCTCGCATTCCACTTTTCCTGGAGAAATGCTAAAAGTTGATACAGCCTTTGGTATAGCGACTACTCACGGATAATTCTAATAGTCAATAAACTTATAATTCGCGTCTGGATTAATTCCATCAGATCCTGGGGATTTAAAAGGTTCAGAATAACAGAAAATCCCACTTTATTATAGATTGCACGACAATGTTGGCCCGCGTTAAATCACCTTTTTGGGCCCTTTATGGTACATAAATCTGATTAAATTGATTTTAAAATCATGCCATAGAACAACACCCTTGTCTCTCTGGGCCAATTGTCGACAATTATTCAGGCAAATGTATGTAAGCTACGCCAGAGAGGCAATTTGCCCTTAAGTGGTTGGTGGCACGCTAACAAAACAATGTTTTCTAATTGAACTTCAATTAAGACCATGCATTGGACTTTTTTCCCTCACCATCTCTCAACGTGTGTCCGCCTCGTATGCCTCATGAGAGAGGAGTTTGGGGAGAGGTGAAATAATTAACATTTTCCAACATATTTTAACCTGTTTGTCAAGACATTCATTCATTGCAATACTTTCCTGCCTGGCTATGGTAAATCTTGACAGCCAAACATGCATCTGGGAATAGATGCAACATGTACTCCAATACCACTGAATACGGGGATGCAGGAATACAAAATTTTCTTTAATCAGAGGCAATAATTGAATATGGTAAACTTAGTTTTACACAGGGAAAACGAAAAATTTTCATTGACAAAATTAAATTTATATCAAGTTATCTTCAATTTTAGATACTGGAGAAACCCCGCCAAAAATACTTGGCCATTTTTTCGGTTGAATTAATCCAATCTATGGAGTATACCATGTGAAAATTCGGCATATACTCTTTTTATGTCTATAGACACATCTATACATAGAATGCGCTACAAGGATCCATAATCCCAATTTGCCTTTAGATTTTGGAAAACCAGTAAAGTAAAAGTAAGGTCAGAAGGAGCAGACTTTACACTACATACCAACAGAGTTTTTTTTTTCTATTCCAAGATCTCTAACTTCCCACGGAGCATATGCAACAAGGAGTAATAAGAAATAGCTATACCGAAAATCTAAACGAATTTTCGTGGATATTATACGGGAAAGCCTGAATTTGCCGAAAATCTTCCTTTTTAAAACTTCTGCAACTAAGTTACTCTTCATATCCATGGCAACGGCAATCACAATTGGGCCAAATATGGAAATACAAATTCATAATATAGACACGCCAGAGAAGGAATATGATCACATAAACATGGTTTTAAGAGCAAATATGTTATTTTTGTTGGTGGTGACCAATGTAACATGGTTTTCCGCAACCGATGTTATTTTCTCGGGAAAAATCATGTATCTGATTTCGGCAAGCAGGTTATATTTGACGAAGAAAAATAACATTTAGTGACAACATGTTACATGGTCACCAATACAAAAATAACATTTCTGCTCTTGAAACATGGTTGAAGTGATCAATATTCCTTTTCTCTTGCGTGGTAGGTAAATTGTAATATTTGAAGAAGGCCGGAATCCAAAGGGAATGACAATAATATATTGTGCTAATAAGATGAAAGCCATGAAAGAGTAAAGAAGTGAACAGATAATGTAGTGTGTGCTTGGATTGGCAGATTTACAGTCCGCACTTCAGTAATAAGCCTAAAGCGTGGGAATTTCCTTAATTTCACAATATCTCTAGCCATAATTCCGTCACTTTCTCAGGTGTTCGGGCTTTCCACGCCCTTTTTAACGGCATAGATCAAGAATCAGTCGGACCTGCCTGTTAGGGGGCTTACAGACGAAGCCTTACAGTAGTCAAAGATTCTCATTGTCATGACCCAGGAGATTTTACTTTCCAGCAGTAACATTTTCTCCAGAGAGCCACCGTAGTCATGGGTTTAAACCCAATTTTGACGAAACACCAAACGTCATTATCGTTGTGCTAAACATAGAATCGGACAACACTCATTGATAAGGAGGAGAAGTTCAACCACATTGTGCGTTTCATAATGGAACTGAAACAGTTCTAAGCTGAGCCTAAAATAACGGGCTGCCACAATCTAAACTAAGCTGACTAAGAATGTCCTAACTTCTAAGATAGGTCCAAAGGACAATGATGTCAGTAATGACCAAAACGGACTGTATTTATGATCCCATGGAAATAGGTGTCAACAATTAGAGGGGTGTGCACGTGACACGAATTGTCGTAGACTGTGTACGATGATGGCAACGGCAAATTTCGTGGAAGTGACGTGAGTCACGAAATACTTTCTTCGATAGAGTGAACAGATATTTCGGATATTATCTTGAATGGGGGCATTAAACACTTCGAGTTGAATCATTTACATGTACACCTGGGATATAAGAGTTTAATAACGCTTTTTTTTTGACAGAAACGTCCCTAAGGCTAAATTACTCACAATTATTCGTGATTTCGACATATTGTGCGTGAGTTTGCGCGAGTTCAATTTTTTTTTGGGTGCGTGATCGTGAGTCCTACAAACAATAACGTGGAGTAGTGTGCGTGAGTAACTTTTTCCTGTGAGAGTGTGCGTGAGTAAAATATTACTCTAGTCAACAATGTTTGAGGTTTGAGATGAGCATATTAGATGCGTATAGTATATTTAGCGAAATCCAGGGAGATTCATTAGCAGAAATGTTATGATAGGGTCCGGATTTGTCCTTCTTAGTGAAATAATAAGTGTCATAACCTCATCGCTATGATATTGATTTGGTGATGAATTAATTACTTGTCTTGGCCTCTCCAGTTCGAATTCGATTTTTGCAAGACAATAATAATAATCCCATCAGCCCACTCAAGTCGGTTGAATATGAACACTTTTATTTTCAACGCAAGAGATACGACCCAGACATTCTGCATAATGAAGCTCCTGGGATTTCGCTACATCAAAAAATTGGTTTCATAATATGGCATGTAGGAAATTTTCCAAAGGTTTGGTAAACTCTTGTAAGGCTTTAGTATAAGCATTCCCTAGCTACATAGTAGAGGATGTTTATGGAAAATTTCATGAATATCGTGTGGGTAAGTTCATTGTATCGTATGGCTAATCTCCGTGTACTGAATTTCCAACATGAAAACATCAAGATTTTCAGTGTGGGTAAAGGGTGATACGGTCAAAAATTTGGTAATTATTTAGTTTTTTTTATTTGCATTTAACATCGCCGTCTGAACACCCCTCATTATGAAGGTGTGTGTGTGTAGAATGGTGCTCGCTATTTTGATTTTGGAATTCACTCTTTCAGTTGTCAAAATGCCGTTCCAAGCAAGAAAGAGCAGCGTATCAAATATTTTGCTCTCGCATCGCGAAAATCCGAGCTACTCGCACGCAAAGCTGGCAAAATCGCTAAAAAGTTGCCAAATCAACCGTTACAAATGTAATTAAAGTGTTTGGGGAACGTTTGTACGACAGCCAGGAGGTCTGGAATCGGGGGGAAATCGAAAACCGGCAAGCCGCTGAGACCGACAAAGAGAATTGCCGGTAGTTTCAAGCGAAAACGTTTCCCCTAACCTCTCTCTTCCGAGAATGCGCCGCAAAATAGCTGGGTGTAATTGTCTACAACGTGCATCGAGCCAAAAAACGAGCCGGACTATCGACTTACAAGAAGGTAGTGACTCCAAATCGCGAGATAAACAAAAATACGACGCCAAAGGCGATCCCGGAGGGTGTAGCACGAGATGGCTGACGAAGTTTGACCGCGTGGTAATGGACGACGAAACCTACGTCAAAGCCGACTACAAGCAGCTTCCGAAACACACGCAAAAGAGACTTGCTTGCCAACACACACAAAAGGGAGAAGATTTGTCCCCACTTCTGAACACTGGACAACCGGTACACTTTAGAAGTTTATACCAGTCCGATTATCCGACTGTATTTGTTATTTACAAGCTTCACAGAAAACTACACATTGATTGAGCGTGAGAATTAACTTCTACGTAGTTATCTCTCTTTGGCTCCCTGTTCCCAGAGTTGATAGAAAACCATATTGCCTGTTTGGGCTAAAGAGGTGTTCAAACAGGTTCATCGGTAATTCCACATTCTGACTAGAGGCAAATCATGATTGCACCAAAGTTCTTGACATGGTGCCAGTATTTTTCTGACGCTTGCCCTCAAATTGGGATGTTTTTGTTCCCAAAAATTCCCAATTTAAATTAAAATTTCTCATAAAAATTTGTGAAAAATTTTTACGAAATAAATAATGATAGGTATCTGATATAGAATATCAGTAAAAATTTAAAATTAAAAAATATATATAAATTTTTTGTCATAACAGCTTGCAGGCTGCAATAAGATCAATATTTCGAAACACAAAACCAGGAGAGCGCTGGTCGTCTTCCAAATGTTCGTGAAATGGAAAATGGGAGTTCGATCGAGGCAAGTATTTATAACGAAAGTTTACTTCAAAATACTCAAGCAATATATTCCATGGTAGATCAATATCAGGTGTAAATATATTTAATGGGAATTGGGGTAATTCGGATTTAAAAGAATTATTTTGTGGCCTTCCTTCCCCTTCATCGTACCCTGTCCAAAGAAATACAAATAATTTTTACTTTGGGCCGGATATATGTAACATATCCTATGTATAAATTCCGCCAAGAAAGACTTAAATCGTTAACGAATTCACCATTTGTTGAGATGCACCAAATTTTATGAAATCACCTTGCAAATTACATAACATCAACAGTTTGCAAATTCCCTAGCAATTGCCTTCATCACCGCACCACCAATATTCTCCTCGTCTCTGGTTAGGCCAAGCAGTCAATTTCCCCCTTTGGCAAAATGCAAACACAGCCCTATCAGGCCTTAAGCAATCAGGTGCCGGTTGAGTAATTTTAAATTTGGCTGCACTCGAACTCTGGCCTCTTCGTTGTCGTCGTAGTCGTCTTGCCTTTTTGGCCATTGTTGGGAAATGTTTCAGCCACTCCTGAAACAAGACCGTGCGATTATCTTAACAACATTCCTTGCTTTTGTTTGGTCTCCGCATTTGTGAGGCTTATCGTTCCATTTCATGTTTTATGCTTTGTTCATTGTTTCCTTTGGTTTCTCGTCTATCATTAGGCTTTGGTCGGAACCATTTAAGGAGGGTCGATGGATTTTGCAGAGCTGGGTTTTATGTCTCGTGATTTTGTTTTGCTCAAAAAGAGATTGAATAATTGGGAATAGCGAAATGATAGAGGGCCATTCTTTGGGAAAATTGAATTTTTTTGCTTTGCCATTTTCGGGGGGGGATAACGCCCATCGAAACTCTAAAGTTCGGATGGTAACTCCATTGAGGGTCTTCTCTTTCTGCTTCCTCTTCAAGAAGATAATGAATAATTTAATGTGGTGAAAACAAGGATACAGTTTCGTGTGTCAATTGATGGATGAAGATATCATGAGAAAATGAAGTGGCAGTGTAATTTGAGAATGAATCTTTTTCAGTATTTGACCAACCATGCCATCATTGGGGTGGTCACTTAATGGAAATTTACCTGGTTTATAATTTATTATGTCAATCTCTTTGCGGAGAAAGAGGACATATTCCCGAAAAAATGAATACAGAGAAGGGTGTAGGCAGGTAATCCCATAACTGTGTAAGTTCTTTGAGGGCGATTTATTAATTTCATGTTTAGCAATTGTTTTTCAAATTTTACCGGTTCATCGAAGTAGTTGATTAAACTTGTTTATTGGTAATTGACTTACTACTAAGAAAACGGTAATGCTTGTCAATAAAACAATGAATTTCAATTTACCTTAGGCCGACAGGGCCACTTTTTTGCAATATTTCTTTAGGGACCCAAATTATGAAAAATCGTAGAAAATTCCAGGATAGGCAAAACTTTTTGCAAAAAACCAGACTAAAAACCCCTAAACTAAGGCTATGGTCACACTAGACAAATATTTGAAACAATTATATATCCAACAAGAATATACGGCCGTAAGTTCGGCCAGGCCGAAGCTTATGTACCCTCCACCATGGATTGCGTAGGAACTTCTACTGAAGACTGTCATCCACAATCGAATTACTTGGGTTGCGGTAACACTTGCCGATAGCAAGGTATCTTAAAACATCCTAGCACCGTCTAATATATATACCACAATAGTCCATACGTGGTAATATATTAAACTTAAAATGGGCCGATGTGAAATACGTATATAATTAAAGTTTGACGAAATTTTTTCTAATAGAAATAAAAATTTTGACAACATTTTCTATAGAAGTAAGAATTTGACAAAATTTTCTATAGAAATATGATTTTAATAAAAATTTTTCTATAGAAATAACATTTTGACCAAAATTTTCTATAGAAATGAAAATTTTTAGCAAAATTTTTCAAAAAGATTTAGAAAATTTGTGACAAGCATTGCTTCTAATAGGATTTAAATTTTGACAACATTTTCTATAGAATATAAAATTTTGCCAAAAATGTCTATAGGAATAAAATTTCGACAAAATTTTCTATAGAAATAAAATTTTGACAAAATTTTCTATAGAAATAAAATTTTGCTAAATTATTTTTGCTCGAGTGGCAAGCATGATTATGAACCGATATGGACCAATTTTTGTGTGATTTGGGATCGGCTATATATAACTATAGACCGATATGGACCAATTTTGGCATGGATATTAGCGGCCCATAATATTAACACCCACGTTGCACAATTTCAAGCCGGATCGGTGAATTTTTGCTCTGTCAAATGGCTCCGGAGTTCAAAATCTGGTATCGGTGGTTATAGTAGGGGCTATATTATTTAAATTATGGACTGACGTATGGATCAATTTTTGAATGGTTCTTAGAGAACTATATACTAAAATACCATGTACCAAATTCAGCCGGATCGGATGAAAATTTGCCTTCTCTTCGATGATCGCGCAAACAAATTATGGAATCGGGTTATATGGGGCCTTAATATAAAATTATGGACCGAGTGCCTGGACGAATTTTGTTTGCGGGATGGTTGTTAGAGGACTATGCAACTAATACCATGTTACCAAGAGTGTTCAGCAGTATCGGGATGAAATTTGCTTCTCTTTCAGGCTCCGCAAGTCAAATTTGGATCAGGTTTATATGGGGTGCTATATATAATTATGGAGGCGATGTGGACCAATTTTTGCAGTGTTGTTTAGAGACCATGAATAGCGATAGACACGCAAATGTACGCAAATTTTCAGCAGGATCGGATGAAATTTGCTTCTTTAGAGCAAATTTGGGGGTCCTTTATATGGGGGCTATACCTAAAAGTGACGGCGATATGGACCAATTTTTGCATGGCTCTTAGAGACTATATTACTGAACACCATGTACCAAATTTCACGCCCGATCGGAGATGAAAGTTGCTTCTCTTAGAGGCAATCGCAAGCAGAAAATAACATTAAAGAAATTTGGGCGGTCCCGTTTATATGGGGGCTATACGTAAAAGCTGACCGATGTGGACCAATTTTTTCATGGTTTATTGTAGAGACCATAATAGGTACACACCATGTACCAAATTTCGAGGCCCGGGATCGGAATGAAAATTTGGCTGTCATCTTGCAGAGATTCAGGCAAGCCAAATCTGGGGTCCCGTTTATATGGGGGCTATACGTAAAATTCGGGACCGATATTGGTCCATTTTGCAATACCATCCCGACCTGATCTCAAAGTAACAACTAACTTGTGGCCAATAGTTCAAGTCGACTACTTCGTTGTCGTGCGGGAGTAAAACCGTGAATTTCAACAGACGGACGGACGGACATGCTTAAGATAAGGACTCAAGAAATTCACCACAACCCCAGAATATATATACTTTACGTGGGGTCCTTGAGAGCAATATTTCGATATGTTACAAACGGGAATGAGCAAGAAGTTTTATATTATACTCTCCCATCTCATCGTAGAGAGGGTATACAAATGTTCAGCTTTCAATTTGGAATGCACTTATAGATGGTGGGTAAGATGGAAATTCGATCATGTCCTATATTTGAAGAACTTGACGAATGTGTCTAGTTCGCTGTGCTCAACAAAACTCAACCTCAAATATTTAGAGGCTGTCCTACTAGCAAAACCAAGGGGATTTCTAGATGGTTTTGTGCCAGTCGAAGAACAGGTGGGGTGTGAATTCTCTGATCATATTGAAGATCCTAAGAACAGTGTACTTTCCGCACGATATATTGTCCTGCGAGGACCGTCCCCGAAGGCTGGTCACCTGTCTCGCTTAACTAGGTCAAATTTTGTCTGAACTGCGCCCCATCAATGCATACTCTTCTTGATTTGGTCACATCTGCCTTTTTTTCATAATTATAATGAGAACGAATATATCAATTCGAAATGAGATGATTTATCGGCGTTCGATAAACCTGTGATCAGACGACGTAAACAAGTATAGGGGGGAAGTGGCTGATTTTTTAAGTGTTTTAGAATTTATTTCGAAAAATATTAACAGACTGGTCAATTGAAGTATTGTCCTTTGGTAGCCACCACTTTTGAAGTTAAGTTACTCGTCTTCTGAACCTTATCCGCAAGTCGACCCAATTTGTGGCTTCCTCATAAGAACCAGCATGCTGATCAGCTAGGGCAAGCGTCATCGATCGGACTAAGAAGGAGCAATGCCTGGGACAGGATATCGGGATAGAACTTCCCATGTGCTTGGTTCGCGATTTTTCTGCAATTATCTCGTACCGGCCCATCCACATTTTGTGGCCATTTATCACATAATGCTCTGCTCAAACGATCCAAACTGAGTTCAATACAACTCCATTGCAGCAGCTCATAGTAACATCATACCCTGCTGGTCCCACCATGGATTTATCGTCGATGTTGAGGCATGACCGGGGCAGAAAATGAAGCCGCCGATTTTAGCTGCCGCCGAATATGTCGACTCATCTCGACTAAAAATTAGCCGCCAATTAATCAAAAATATTGATTTAAATAAAAAACTAAAAAAAAAATTATTAAAAATTGTTGTATTTTTTGTAAACTGTTTGACTTTCCACATAAATCCGTCAGTATTAAGTTGCTATAAAATTTTGCAAAAATTTAGCTCAGATTTGAACGAAATGTAAATGTGATTGTAAGATTAGTTATACATCTAATCCCTGACAAAAATGGGTCGGCTTCATTCTAAAGGGTGATTCTTTTGAGGTTAGGATTTTCATGCATTAGTATTTGACAGATCACGTGGGATTTCAGACATGGTGTCAAAGAGAAAGATGCTCAGTATGCTTTGACATTTCATCATGAATAGACTTACTAACAGCCACAACGTCGAATTTTCAGTGAATGGGCCCTAGAAAAGTTGGCAGAAAATCCGCTTTATTATCGACAAATTGTTGTTCAGCGATGAGGCTCATTTCTGGTTGAATGGCTACGTAAATAAGAAATTGCGCATTTGGAGTGAAGAGCAACCAGAAGCCGTTCAAAGAACTGCCCATGATCCCGAAAAATGCTACTGTTTGGTGTGGTTTGTACCGCTGGTGGAATCATTGGAACGTATTTTTTCAAAGATGCTGGTTGAAACACTGTCAACCAAAGTTCAGTTCTTCCATTTTTGGCAACAAAAAAGTTTGTTAGCATCGAACGATAGCGATCGCATTCACCGTTAACGTTGGCGTTCCAACAGCATCTTTTAAAAAAATACGGTCCAATGATTCCCACCAGCTGTACAAACACCACACCCAAACAGTGCATTTTTCGGGATGCTGGGCAAGTTCTTGAACGGCTTCTGGTTGCTGCTTCACTCCAAATGCGGCAATTTCCTATTTACGGTGAGCGGCCAATTCCAACCAGAAATGAGCCTCATCGCTGAACAAAATTTGTTCCGATATAAAGCGGATTTTCTGCCAACTTTTCTAGGGCCATTCACTGAAAATTCGACGTTTGTGCCTCGTTAGTAAGTCTATTCATGATGAAATGTCAAAAAGCATACTGAGCATCTTTCTCTTTGACACCATGTCTGAAATCCACGTGATGCTGTGCAAATACTAATGCATGAAATCCTACCCCACCTCAAAAGATCACCCTTTAGAATGAACGCCGACGCGCATTTTTGTCAGGGATTAGATGTATAATAATCTTACAATCACATTTACATTTACGTTCAGAAAATCTGAGCCTAAAAAAATTTTTGCCAAAATTTTATAGCACTTAAATACTGACGGATTTATGTGGAAAGTCAACAGTTTGACAAAAATACAACAATTTTAATAAATTTTTTTTTTTAGTTTTTTTTATTTCAAAATCAAATATTTTTTGATTAATTGGCGCTAATTTT
>PGFW01020233.1:16642-27567 GCA_003123925.1 Haematobia irritans
AACTGTTATACTCCATATAAAAAACGTTAGCGCGGAATAAATACGAAATCTTTGTTTTGAGCATTTTCAAACACATATTTAGACAACCCTGGATTTTTCGCACGAAAAAATAAGCAGGTATATTATTTCGCATAAATAAGTTAACATCCATGGGGTTGAGACCCTATTTACGGAGATAGATGAAGATATTCGTTTTTCGCAGAAACGAACTTACACAGACAAAATATCACCAAAATATTTCCAATTAAAAAGTTAATTGAAGTTGAAAATTTTTTTCAATTAATAAATTAATTGATACAATTAACTTTTTAATCATAATAGAAACATTAAGTTAATTAAGTCAATGATTGAAAATTTTAAAATTTTTAATTAAAAAATTAATTGATACAATTAACTTTTTAATCAAATTCGGAAGACTAATTCAGTTAAAAAAACGCTGATTTCTTTTTTAATTTTTAATTAAAAATGTATTTCAAACAATCATTTGTTAATCCAAGTAAAAACTCTAAGCCAATTCAGAAAGTAATTAAAAATAGTTACCTTATTTAATTAATAAATTAATTGAGTTTTGCAATCAACATCAATTAAATTTTTAATTGAATCAATTAAAAAATTAATTGAAATTTGCTGCAAAAATCAATTAACTTTTTAATCAAGAATTTTTTCTATGCCCAATTAAAACTGTGATTGATACTATCATTTTCGTGATTGAAGACATTTCAATTAAAAAATTAATTGGATCAATTAATTTGGTGATTGAATCAGAATTTTTTTTTTTGTGTGTAGTACTAAACATAAAACACGTAGTGGTATTTTTACTAATGAAAAGTCGGTATTATCGATGGTTTACATTTTGCTCCCATAACAAACAAATGGCAAAACTATTGGCATTCAACATGAAATTTCGTGAGATGCTTTAGCCCAGTTTGCAGTAAGAAAAGATGAATCGATAATAGCTCACAAACGAAAATGTCGGTAAATTCGGTATGACCTATAACGAAAAGTCCGTGCGGCATATATATAATATATAATTGCTTAAGGCCAGTATGTACTTCTAACGAATTTTCCGGTACACATATACAATGGATAGCTCCATTTGCTAACTAAAATTCCGCCAAGTGTTATTATCGACTGTTGACATTTTGACCTATAAGAAATTTCCGGTAAAACTCAATTAAAACTTTAATTGGATTTTTTTTTTATTTTTTTCTGTGTATTTTTTATGGGAAATGTTCGTTAAGAATTAAATGAATTTTCCGCTAGAGAAGCATATCGGGCTTTAAGGACCACATGAAAAATTGACTTATTGGCATCCAACAGGAAGCTTAAAAAATTTGTTGCATCAATTAAATTTTTATTTGATTTTTTTCTAAAACTCAATTAAAACTTTAATTGGATTTTTTTTATTTTTGCTGTGTATTTTTTTATGGAAATGTTCGTTAAGAATGAAATAAATTTTCCGCTAGAGAAGCATATCGGACCACATGAAAAGTTGACTTATTGGCATCCAACAGGAAGCTTAAGAATTGAATGGCCACTTTATCTGCGAAATTTTCGTTAGGACGAATGTTCAAATTTTGCAATCCTTTTTAGCAAAAAGTGATTACTCTCCCTTTTTCGCAATTTTTTTGCTGAGTAATATAGATGTTCCGGCTGTGTCTAAGAAACTCATTTGAGTGTATTTGTCATGGAAGAAAATGTAAACAACCATAACATCGTTCTAACGAAATTTTCGCTAGCATATTTCTTATGGGTATCAAAATATCGGAAAAAATATATCTTAAATATTTTCATTCATTCATTTGATGTAGGCTATAATTAAACTTGCCTCGCCCGACTTTAGCTATTTCTTATTTACTATACAAATGAAAACTTATTGTGGTTGCATCTGTTCTTCAATACAGACTATAAATAAAGCTCTGTAAAATAAAAATTAACAGCAATCAGTCTCTAGTCGACACGGACTAGACACAACTCGCTGCTGTTTTCTTGGAAATAATTGCAGCTCATACAATGTCACTTACCTCAACAGTTTTTGGAATTTTGCTGATAACATTTTGCCATGGCAAGGAGACAACAGTTAATGTGGATACTTCGCTGGGTACTATAAAGGGCATTCAGGTGGAGACACGTTTCAACAATAAATTCTGGTCATTTAGAGGTATTCGCTATGCCGAAGCTCCCGTGGGTGAATTACGTTTTCAAAGTCCACAAGCTGTAAGAAGCTGGAAACCAAAAGTCTATGATGCTACCCAAGATGGTCCTTTGTGTCCGCAGGAAATTGAAAATAGATCTTGGATATCTGAAGATTGTTTGCGTTTAAATATTTATACCAAGTCATTGGGAAATGAGACGAAACATCTGAATCCGGTTATAGTTTACATACATCCTGGTGGTTTCTATGCTGGTTCCGGAATGAATCGATTTTTTGGACCCGACTATTTTATGGAACGTGATATAGTATTGGTGACTTTAAATTATCGTTTGGCTACATTGGGATTTTTGGCTACCGGAACCCAGGAGGCCACTGGCAATATGGGTCTAAAGGATCAAGTAATGGCTTTGCGATGGATACAAACTCATATAGAGAAATTTGGAGGTGATTCAAAATCGGTTACCTTATGGGGCTATAGTGCAGGTAGTTTTAGTATTGGCCTACATATGATTTCACCTATGTCCAAGGGTCTATTTCATCGGGCCATAATGCAAAGTGCCTCACCATTGGCTCAATTTCGTTATGACAGCAATCAAAAACAATTGGCTGAGAAACAAGCAAAGCTTTTGAAGTGTCCCCTTTCACCAATTCAGGACATGGTAAAGTGCCTCCAGGGGGTAAGTTTCATTTAAAAAATACGTCTATAAGCATTACGGGAGGTATCAATTTAAAGACATATCGTAGAAAAATAAGTAAAATCTGATGAAGAAATTTCTTCCCTAAAGGAATAATTAACTATTTCGGTTATTAAACATTTATTAGACTTTGTTATCGACATTTTACGTTTTAACTTTGACAAATCACGACAGGTCGCTAGCAGAATTTTTCAATATCCATAAGGCATATATCGATATTTTTATTATAGACATTTTAGTTACAACGGTATTATCGGTGTTTATTTTTCCCCATATATGCAGGTATGTACTAGAGGTGTGCACGTGAAACGAAATTGTCGTGACTCACGCTGATGGCAACGGCGTGAGTGTGCGTGATTAACAAAACAAATGTCGTGCGTGAGCGTGAGTACGAATTTCGGAAAAATACGCTCACGATATAATCCATCCCACGGACATAAATCGATTACGAGTTGAATTCATTTACAATTTTAGTGACATCTGGGATGTTAAGAGTTTAATAACGCTCTCGATTTTAATCGTGCTCATAAGAACTCATAAGAAATGTTTTGCTATAGTTACTAATGAAAATTCGGTGAGGCCTTCTTATCGATTGTTTACATTTTGCTCCCATAAAAAAACTGTGTTATTGGCACGCAAACGAAATTTCCGCTAGAGCTACATACTGGTCTTTGACCACTGTGTTATTGGCACGCAAATGAATTTTTCGTGCAAAAGGCCGGTATGCAACTTTAACGAAACCAACAATGCTAAAGGCCGATATGCAAGTCTAATGAAACCAAAAAGAAAATGAAACTTTTGCTACCGAAAATTCTACAAAACGTTGTTGCCCTAAGATATACATGGCAAAAAAGTGTTATAGGTTTACAAACAAAATTTTCGCTAGAGTTACATACCAGGCTATAACAAACACATGACAGAACTGCCTGATCGACATGCAACAAAAGAGATGCTTATCGGGATTAACACTTACAATATAACTTGCTCTAAATGATGTAGCATTTATTTCCTGCCTAATTTCCAGAAACCCATGATGGACTTTGTAAACACCACAGCCGATATGTTTTATTCTAATTGGAATCCCGTTTACAATTGGTTGCCAGTAGTAGAACCCGATTTTGGTCAAGAACGTTTTCTTGTAGAAGATCCCTATAAAACTATGATAAATGGTAATTTCTACAAGGTACCCATAATCATGGGTGTAACCCAATATGAATTCTACTATTTGGCTCATTGTAAGTATAAATTAAAAAAATATATATATAAATCGATTGTATTTAAATATTTCACTTTATAGATACTCTTCGTGATGAGAATACACGTCCCCTTTTTAGTCTGGAATTTGAAAAGAATACCCCACTTTACTTTCTGTACGAAGCCGATTCACCAAAATCTCAGAACATCAGTAAAGCTTTGTATAGTTTCTATTTTAAAAACTCTTCCATCGAGTATCCACAATCAACAATGGCATTTGGTGAATTATACAGTGATGGTTTGATTATTTTTGCCTATCATCGTTTTCTGAAAATGGTCTCAAAACATACTCCAGTTTATACGTACTTATTCACCTATAAAGGACGTTACAGCCATTTCAAGAATCCCGATACTAATCAAACACTGGGTAAGTGTAAAATCAACATTATAAATTTCACTGTATATATTTTCATTTCTTGAAGGAGCAATGCATCATGATGAGCTCTTGTACTTGTTTTACGTTCCTCTTATGACTCCAATGTTTACAAAAACTGATCAAGAAAATAATACGATTGAAAGGTTAACTAGAATGTGGTATGAATTTGCAAAAAAGAGGTATGAACAAATTAAAAGCTAATTTGAAAATATAAAATATATTAAAACTTACGTTTTTATTTCTTCAGTAATCCTGAAAATTCTTCCGATGAATATATCTCCTCTTTGAAATGGCCTTTGTATGATGATAAAAATAAACAGTATTTGGAAATCGGTAGGGGTTTAAATGTTAAAATGGGTGATATATACCCAGAACGTATGCAATTGTGGGATCGAACATTTCCTGTGAGTGATGTAATAAATTGTCAATGATAATGGTGTATAAATGAGAACTGTTTTAGTTATTTAGAAATTTTATTTTCTTGTAGCAATACAAAAGACGAAAATCGACTTTTTATAATCCTTAAAATCAGCTACTTGAAATGTAATTTTTTCAATCGAGTTAAATCGTAGAATCGACTTTTGATAATGACTAAAATCTATCAGTGGAATATCTACGAAAAAATCGAGAAATCGATTTTGTTTTTAAAAGCGATTGTGTTGTAGTTCTAATTATGCTGACAACTCATCAAAAATCGAAAGTCGCAACGTCAAAAGTTGACTTTCCAATAATCGCAAAAGTTGATGTCGACTTTTCGAAAGTAGAAAATTCAAAAGTAATCGTATTTTCCTGAAAGTCGAATTTATGGTTATAGTCCAGTATACAGCTCTAGCGAAATTTTTGCTACCCTTAAGAAATGTATCTGTATTTTTGCCGCACGTATTATTGGTCTACAAAAGTAATTTTTGCGAAACTTTAAGAGAGACGATGTTATCGACCGTCTCCACTTTCTTCCATTGAAGCCCAGTATGCATCTTTAGCTGAAATGTCCGCTACCCATAAGAAACACATTGCTGTCTATTTACTATTTCCCTGAGACGTTATTATCGATTGTTTATATTTTGCTTCTATACTCAATACATAACAAAACTGTTTTATCGACATACAAACTAAATTATCTCAAGAGCTAAAATTTCGTTTTACCTTGCATTCATTATAGCTGGAGCAAAATGTAAACGATCGATAACAATGTGTCTGGGATGTTCGTTAGCAAATATAGTAACGCATTTCATATGAATAACGAAAATATCTCTTTCCCGAGCTAAGGATTGGAAGATAAATTTCTGCTTAAAATCCCATATTAATATCTAGAGAAAATGAGATTTACTTCTCATATAGCCTGATATCGAAATAATCGATTAACGTCAAAATACACGAGTTTATAATTAATTATTATTCCAACTTCATAGTTTTATAGTGCCAAAATTTTATTTCTATTGTAAAATTTTGCCATAATTTTATTTCTATAGAAAATTTTGCCAAAATTTTATATCTATAGAAAATTTGCCAAAATTTTATTTCTATAGAAAATATTACCCCACTTTTTTTCTATACAAAATTTTGCCTAAATTTTATTTCTATAGAAAAATTTGTCGAAATTTTATTTCTATAGAAATGTTGCCAATTTTATTTCTATAGAAAATTTTGCCAAAATGTTATTTCTTTAGGAAATTTTGCCAAAACTTTACTTCTATAAAAATGTTTGCCAAAATTTTATTTCCATAGAAAATTTTGCCAAAATTTTATTTCTATAGAAAATTTTGTAAAAATTGTATTTCTATAGAAAATTTTGCCAAAATTTTATTTCTATAGAAAATTTGCCAAAATTTTATTTCTATAGAAAATTTTGATAAAATTTTATTTCTGTAGAAAATATTACCCCAATTTTATTTCTATAGAAAATTTTGCCAAAATTTTATTTCTATAGAAAAATTTGTCGAAATTTTATTTCTATAGAAATGTTGCCAAATTTTATTTCTATAGAAAATTTTGCCAACATTTTATTTCTATAAGAAATTTTGCAAAATTTTATTTCTATAGAAAATTTTGCCAAAACTTTACTTCCATAAAAAATTTTGCCAAAATTTTATTTCCATAGAAAATTGCAATAAAGAAAAAAAATAATTATAATTTTGATTTTATTTCTATAGAAAATTTTGCCAAAATTTTATTTCTATAGAAAATTTTGCCAAAATTTTATTTCTATAGAAAATTTTGTGAAAATTGTATTTCTATAAAAAATTTTGTAAAAATTGTATTTCTATAGAAAATTTTGCCAAAATTTTATTTCTATAGAAAATTTTGCCAAAATTTTACTTCCATAAAAAATTTTGCCAAAATTTTATTTCTAATTATACAATTATTTTTCGAGCTTTATGGACAGATATAGATTAAGGAACATGGTTAATAGAGTCATTGAAAAGAAAACGCCAGATACAAATCTATACACGCCTGGACTGTACATGTTTCGGTTCGGGCGAATGAACCTTTCCACAGCCTTTAGTATAGATCTGGCTGGGAGAGATAACTCTATTTTGGACCCTTTATGCTAACTCCTTATGGAGAAAACATTTGGAAAATTTCCTCTTACAAATTGAATCATCTTTTTCTCCCACTGTACATCATCTTTTCATATAACTTACAAGTCCCTTAATCTTATTTTTATTTCGTTTTGTTACATAGTAAGGCAACAACACGCTCCATAAAGCTCGAAAAATAATTGTATAATTAGAAAATAATGCATTTGGACGTCAATTGCCTGTTTCGGCTAACATGAAATAAAATTTTATTTCTATAGAAAATTTTGCAAAAATTTTATTTCTATAGAAAATTTTGCCAAAATTTTATTTCTATAGAAAATTTTGCCAAAATTTTATTTCTATATAAAATTTTGCCAAAATTTTATTTCTATAGAAAATTTTGCCAAAACTTTACTTCCATAAAAAATTTTGCAAAATTTTATTTCCATAGAAAATTTTGCCAAAATTTTATTTCTATAGAAAATTTTGTGAAAATTTCATTTCTATAGAAAATTTTGTAAAACTTGTATTTCTATAGAAAATTTTGCCAAAATTTTATTTCTATAGAAAATTTGCCAAAATTTTATTTTTGTAGAAAATTTGCGATAAATTTATTTCTATAGAAAATTTTTGCCAAAAAACATTTATTTCTATAGAAAATTTTGCAAACATTTGATTTCTATAGAAAATTTTGTGAAAATTTTATTTCTATAGAACATTTTACCACAATTGTATTTGTATAGAACATTTTCCCAAAATTTTATTTCTACAGAAGATTTTGTGAAAATTTTATTTCTGTAGAAATTTTTTTCGAAATTGTATTTCTATAGGAAATTTGGTCAAAATTTTATTTCTATAAACAATTTAAGTACTTCTTAGTCAGAGAGGAATAGTTTGCAAAATCTACATGAACATCAAGAATTCAACTAAACAATAAAAAAATCTACCATTTTTAACTATCGAACTTAAAGCCTTATACATATATCTGGCAGAACTTTAAAATCAAATTGTTATTGTTACTTTTGCAACGAAAACACCGCGAGTGGTTGTTATCGATTGTTACAATTTGGTTCCATACGAAATATATAATCTGCTATCAGCGGCAAACTATAAACTTACCTGATTTAAATTGGAAACTGTCAATATTTAAATTATGGAAGATTTCAATTTATTACAGATCTCTTGCAAATCCCTCCTATAATTGAAACACTTGAAAATATTTGTCTAAAATCTAGAACCTTTGTCTTCTTCATACAAAAAGTATATGGATATTTTATCACCATTGGGCATTATAACAGATTCTTCATGGCTGATTAGACGGATTGCAGCTAAACCATAAAAAAGCATTGGCAAACCTTAAAACAAACAAAACAAATGTATTATTTATTGTCCAAATATTTTCGATGTACACTTACCCAAGTTGATGATTTTTAAAAATCGAAAAAACTTGTCCTCCAATGACAAATCTTGAAATTCTCTTTTAGTACAATGATATTTTAAATAAGGATAACAAGCGGTTCTTAATATATGATAATTAGCTCCTGTATCTAAAGTCCAGTTGAAATGTGATTTTCCCCACTGGTCATTTTCGACATCCTTTAACTGTTGGGATGGTGGGAAATACAAAGAGGTAAGATTTTTGTGTGATGTGTTCAAGAAACCACGTGTGTTACCTTAATAAAATAGGAAGTCCAAGGAGGTTCGTTGCATTGTTTCAAATATGCTGTTAAAACTTGTGATGCCTTGGGTTTAAACAAAATACGGCTCAGTTGCATTGTATAATTTTTTTTTTTGCTGCTATCAGCTGTTACGCCGGGGAAAATGTAAACAAAAACATCTGATCACTACAGCTGTAGGGAACTTAGTGTTGCATAGTTCAAAAACCGTTTCACTTAAATTGGAATAAATACCGTTAGAAAAGATTGTTTAAAGTTTTACAAACTTTCTAGCTTAATAGATAGACTCGTGTCATCTACCCAAAATAAGCATGAGCCATAAACGAACATTATCCATTTCCTCGTAGAAGACAAATCGAATGCTGTAATGTCGTTTCGCCGGCTGAGGTAAATAAAATCACAGGATTAGTTTACAGAATAACAGTACACGTTGACTGTGTGGGATTTGATGCTGCACAGCTTTCGGCTAGGTACAGTTGACGTTCGTTGACGATCTGGCTTGGCTTTGCTGGTGGGGGGAAAGTTGTTTGTTCTGGAAAGGTGGCTTCGGTTTAGTAAATTCGGGTTGTCATTGACGAACGAATACGACGTCGGTGGTTGTTCGGTGTTGATGATTCGGTTCATTGACACGGTTGCCTCTCGTACCGAAAATAATCTACCAAAATTTGAAGAAAATTTACCAAAAATCTACCAAACTTAACAAAATCAATATTTTATTTCTATAGATTTTTTTTTTTCAAAATTTTATTTCTATAGATATAGAAATCTAGTCTAAGTTTTATTCCTATAGAAAATTTTGCCGAAATTTTACTTCTATGGAAAATTTTGTCAAAATTTTATTTCTATTGAAAGTTTTGTCAAAATTTTATTTCTAATGCAATTTTTTATCAAACTTTATTTCTATGGAAAATTTTTGCAAAATTTTTATTTATATAGAAAATGTTGTCAAAATTTTATTTAGTCGAAATTTTATTTCTATAGAAAATTTTGCTGAAAATTTCAAAAAATTATCAAATTTTTATTTCTATTGAAAATTTTGTCAACATTTTACTTCTATGGGAAATATGCTGTTGAAACTTGTGATGCCTTAAGGTAAGTACTATGTTCGCTTTTCGAGTTGAAATTTTCGCGGTTACTTTACTGAAACAATGCAATATAAAGCAGATAAAATTTACTCAATTGATGCGCAACTTTTCTGTTCCTATAGATTTCGGCATGACTTTACGGGAATATGTTTGTTTTCATTTATAATTTTGATTATTTCAGGAAAAGTAATCGCGAAAATATAGTGATTTTCAACTCGAAAAACGAACATAGTACACACCTTTATGCCGCTTTACATATTATCAGTTATTCCGGAGGGAATGTCGGTGTTTGTAAAGAATCTTACAATATGTCGGATCGTTACGACTAGTCGGTGATGACTACATAATCGGTAAATGTGTTATCGATCCCATAAACATGCAGCAGTATCGATTATGCCTTCGGACTTAACTTATAATGTGCACAATATATGGGATATGTTCGACACGAGCACTGTCGTCCGGAATAACTGATAGTCTGTAAAGCGCATTAGGTTTAAACAAAATACGGCTCAGTTGCATTGTATAATTTTTTTCTTGCTGCTATCAGCTGTTACGCCGGGGAAAATGTAAACAAAAACATCTGATCACTACAGCTGTAGGAAACTTAGTGTTGCATAGTTCAAAAACCGTTTCACTTAAATTGGAATAAATACCGTTAGAAAGATTGTTTAAAGTTTTACAAACTTTCTAGCTTAATAGATAGACTCGTGTCATCTACCCAAAATAAGCATGAGCCATAAACGAACATTATCCATTTCCTCGTAGAAGACAAATCGAATGCTGTAATGTCGTTTCGCCGGTTGAGGTAAATTAAATCACAGGATTAGTTTACAGAATAACAGTACACGTTGACTGTGTGGGATTTGATGCTGCACAGCTTTCGGCTAGGTACAGTTGACGTTCGTTGACGATCTGGCTTGGCTTTGCTGGTGGGGGAATGTTGTTTGTTCTGGAAAGGTGGCTTCGGTTTAGTAAATTCGGGTTTGTCATTGGCGAACGAATACGACGTCGGTGGTTGTTCGTGTTGTTGATGATTCGGTTCATTGACACGGTTGCCTCTCGTACCGAAAATAATCTACCAAAATTTGAAGAAAACTTTACCAAAAATCTACCAAACTTAAAAAAATCAACATTTTATTTCTATAATTTTTTTTTTTTTCGCCCG